>JAPKLY010000074.1:155209-213333 GCA_026898435.1 Prunella vulgaris | reverse complement strand
TGGCGAAGCAACAAGCCCACGTGGCCAAACTCAAGTTGCTCGCCAGGCTGCTCGCCGACTTGCTGCCCAAGCACGAGGTGGCGAAACAACAAGCCACAAGACCAAGCCTATGGTGCTCGCCTATCTGCTCGCCATGTTGCTCGCCCCGGTGCTCGACCATCGCTCCCAGGGATGAAGACACAGAAATGTCCAGAGAACCTGTAAGGAAGACATAGGTCGGTTAGGTTAGAGTTAGTAGGGCAAGTAGCTAAGGTGAGGACAAGTGGAGGATACTTGTCACCATCAGAGGCCAAGTGGCTTAAAAATGTGCCACATCACCCTTACAAGGGTATAAATACTTGTAAAAACTCATTTGTAAAGGATCTGAAATTTCCAATACAAGAAATACATTGCAAAAATTCCTCTCTTTACATTTCTAATTACAATCCATATTATAAATTCAAATTACATCTTTTTATTATTGTTTGAGTGATTTCCGTAGATTAATTAGCCACATAATCCTTACTTAACAAAATTGCTCAACAGGTATGAATAGTCGCACCCAAATATATATTATCCTTATAATATAGTTGCTTTTGTATTTAATTTCTTGAAAAAATAAAGGTGCGTCTTTTTAAAAATAAAATACTACTCCGTCTGTTCTCAATATTTATAATCACTTTTCATTTTCATTTGTTCCTCAAATTCATTCTCATTCACTGTTTAAAAATATTATTTTATTATCACACTCACAAACAATTACATTATTTTTTTGTGGATCTCATAATTTTTTTTTAACAATGTCCTTACTTTATCAATTTTATCTCATTTTTTTAAAAATCCGTATCCACACAAAAGAAAATAAAAATTGAGGACGAAGTTAGAATATTCGGGTGAATCTTGTTTATAGTGTGAAACCAGTATATTTGAGTGAATATTATTTATAATGTGAAACTCATATAATTACATCTATTTAGTAATATAAACTAATATCATAACATTCATCCACACAGATCGGCATCTTGTGTGTATAAAATATTACGATGTAAATAAAAAGAGTAATAATATTATTGAATAAGTGCTACTCCCACCATTTTTCTATAAGTTGCTCATGTTGCCATTTTCGTCCGTCTTTCTATAAGTTGCTCATTGTTTTTTTACCTTTTTTGGAAACTATTATTCACTTCTTTATTATTATTTTCAATATTTTTTACACTATTCTCATTACTTTTTCACTTTTCTCCATCACATCACTCATACTTTTTCACTTTTTCTATCACATCACTTATACTTTTTCACTTTTTCCATCACATCACTTATACTTTTTCACTTTTACCTTAATTCGTGTGCCCAAAAGCAACGAGCAACTTATAGAAATATGGAGGAAGTATAATATTATTATGAATTCAATTCTATACAATGAATAAGTTATGTAGCAAAGTTATCTATGTTTATTCTAGAATTAGCTCATATTACTTCTTTGGTTCCACAAAAAACTTCTCATGGTGAAATTTTGTGGAGTTTAAGAAATATTAATATAATATTTAAGTAATTGAAAAAGATGACAAAGTGAAGTGTTGAGATAACGAAAAATAAAATAAGTGACATTGATGTGAAATAAAAGGGTTAATTCTATATAAATACACCACCTTTTATTTAACTTTTAATTTAATCATAAACTTCACGATTATTGTAAAAAATCTCAATCTTTTAAAAAGTTTCAATTCGATACACTTTTTTTTTTCCGGCCAGCAACTGATGACATGTCTCGTCGGAGCGCGTGAAATATTGTCACGCTGGCGTACACGTTTGAAATACGTTTTTGGTTAATTCTATATAAATACACCACCTTTTACTCAACTTTCAATTTAATCCTGAATTCACGATTATTATAAAAAATCCCAACCTTTTAAAGAGTTTCAATTCGAAACATTTTTTTCGGCCAGTAATTGATGACGTGTCTCGCCAGAACGCGTGAAATGTTGTCACGCTGGCGTACACGTGTGAAATTACTTTTTTATATTATATTTTTTTTCCACATCATATATTATATATATAAAAAATAACAAAATTTTATATTAAAAAATATTTTTTGAATGAGAAATACTATGGGAAAAAAACGTTTTCCACCATATTCAAGAGGGACTTGAAAAAACCGTGTTAATGATACTGAATATCAAAACCATAAAAGGCGGTGTATTTATATAGAATTAATTGGTGATATTCGGTACCATTAACACAGTTATTTCAAGTCTCTCTTGAATATGGTGGAAAACTTTTTTTCCATAGTATTTCTCATTCAAAAAATATTTTTGAATATAAAATTTTGTTATTTTTTATATATAATATATGATGTGGAAAAAAAATAAAATATAAAAAAGTAATTTCACACGTTTACGCCTGTGTGACAACATTTCACACGCTCCGGCGAGACACGTCATCAGTTACTGGCCGGAAAAAAAAAATCGAATTGAAACTCTTTAAAAGGTTGGGATATTTCATAATAATCGTGAACTCATGATTAAATTGAAAGTTGAGTAAAAGGTGGTGTATTTATATATAATTAACCAAAAAAATATTTCACACGTGTACGTCAGCGTAACAACATTTCACACGCTCCAACGAAACACGTCATCAGTTGCTGGACGGAAAAAAAAAGTGCATCGAATTAAAATTTTTTAAAAGGTTGAGATTTTTTACAATAATCATGAAGTTCAGAATTAAATTGAAAGTTGAGTAAAATGTGGTGTATTTATATAGAATTAACCAAAATAAAATAAAATATATGAACAATTATTTGAGTGAAGGTTACCTATGCAACCGATGCTCTCACTCAACAACTAACATTATTACACTAAAAAAATATAGACTGATTACACTTAAGAGTGAGAGCTCGTTATACTGAAAATTTTATATCATTTATCAATTTTTAGTGTAAATTTTTTAGTACAATTTACCAACACTTTTCAATATAATCAGCCCATATTTTTTAATATAGACAATCTGAACTGTTGAGTAAGTCATTATATATCAGGTGCACACAATAGTTATTCATTATTTGAGGGGATATATATTTTTAAATTAATCGAATAAATTTTAATACTCAATTTTAAAATACACATTATTAAAAAAAAAATCCCTATGAATATTATTACCTGTAAAGTGAGCTAACACGTAACAAATAATAAATGTACGTAGATCAGGGTACATTTGGGGAAGGCCAAGATAAATTCTTGGATCAATTCAATTTAACAACTGTACAACATTGACCTTGATAATGATGATATGACACGTAGGACATCTTCTTTAGCTGCCATTTCATTCAATTCATTGTTTTACCCTAGTCACCTATTAACAAAATAGTTTAAAATAGGGTATATATAGAGTGAAATATGAACAACTTTAAATAAAATAAGTTATTTCATTAAAGATTATTAATTATTTTTATTAAAGGATGTTAATTCTGAAAGGTGCAAATTATTTTTATTTTGGAATAAGAGTTGAAGGGTACTAAGGATTAGTAGTTGTTATCACTATAAAAGTATACATTTTTTACTAAAAAGTACTCCTTCTATCACAATTTAAATTTCGTATCAATAAAACAATTTTTTAAAAAAACATGTGCATAACAAAGTGTAAAGTTTAATCCAATGGGAAGAAGTATTATAAAATGATTTATACAATATAGTTCATATATTAACTAAGAATGTGTGAGTTAAGAGTGGACATGGATGTTGCATGAAATGAAGATGCAGGGGTTTTTGGTGTCACTTATGTGTTATAACTTATAAGATCTTCACGGATCCATTAATTGACTAGGATTTACTTTGGTAGTAGAAATAAGAGTAGTTGTAAGCGCACTTTGTTTTGGCGGAGGTGGGTTATATATGATTGATATTTTTAGGAAAATTTTTAAAATAATTTTAAAAAAAATGATATTGATTATAAATTAGTTTTGTACCAAAAAAAAGTGCTTATGTGTTTGTGCAAATATTTTAAATCAATTTATAAATACAATCATTTTTTTGAACCAATATGTAAATGACTCATATTTTTATGAATTCTTCATTTGGTCGGTGGTTCATCTACCTTAATCGCTATTGCTCATGTTGCCATGTTGGATCTTCAGCGAGTCTTTCCATAGATCCAGTATTTTTGAGATCAGTCATGGTGCATGGAGAGAAACTCGAAAAATTTTTGGGTACAGATTTTAAGTGGTGAGAAAAGAATATGCTCTTTTACCTCACTATCTTGTTCTTAGCAAAAATTTTTGTTGAGGAATATCATGTGGTTTCATCTGATGAAACAAAGTGGGCCAAAAGTATCGCCTATGACATGTGGGTCAATGGGGACTATTTATGACGTAACTATATACTTGGTGGATTAGTTAGTAATTTGTATGAGGTATTCTGTGAAATATCTTCAGTTAAAGAGTTATGGACTGCTCCAAAAACAAAATACAGGACTGAGGATGTCAAAATAAAAAATTTCATAGGGGCATATAAAGTCTATCGTCGAACAAGTTCAGAAACTGCAGATTGTGCTTCATAACATAGCTACAGAGGGAATGATTCTGCCAGAGCCTTTTCTTGTAGCTAGATTGAAAAACTATCTTCCTCATGGAAGTAGTTTAGATCTTATCTCAAGCACAAGAAATGAGCTGAAATTGGAGGAACTAGTTGTCTGTCTAAGGATTGAAAGGACAATCGTAAGAGGGACACAAAATTCTCTTCTGGACAATCCTTAATTGAGGTCAAAGCCAATTTGATTAAAAAGGCTGGTCCATCAAAGAGGAACCAGAGGCCAAATGAGAAAAAAAAAGGGAAATAATGTTGTCCCTATTGCAAAGAAGTAGTTCAATGGAAACTGCTACAACTGTTGAAAGCTCAATCATAGGGCCAGTGAATGTCATGCCCTTAAATGTGAAGACAAGTGGAAAGAAAAGTCTAACATGAACCTAGCTGAGGTCAAGGTTATGGATTTATCCTGCATGGCGTCTGACGCCAACTTGGTGGACAATCTGAAAGAGTAGTTTGTGAACATTTGTGTCACCTGCCACGTCTACTCTGAGAAGAATGCCTTCTCAACCTATTCTCTCACAACAGGAAGAAAATTATTCATGGGAAACCAAGTCTCATCTAATGTGGCTGATATTGAAAATATCATACTCAAGCTTACTTTTCGAAAAGAACTTAAGCTCAAAGATGTGTTGCATGTCCCAAACATTCGAAAGAATCTGATATCAAGTTCGCTACTAGTTAGTAATCAATTCAAAATTGTATTTCGAATCTGATAAGATTGTATTGAGTAAGTTTGGACAATACTTTAGTCGGAAAAGAACTCAAGCTAAAAGATGCTCCACATCAACGATTAAGATCGGTTCCACATCAGCAATTTGAGAGGATCCATAATTTAAACATTTTTAGCCTATAAGTCGTGATGGTTAGCTATTTTGATGCGGAAAAAATTGTCCACAATCCTCGTAGTATCTCCACATTTGAATCCTCGGATGGGTGATTTTTACCTATAAATAGTCCTGCATGAATGTATTCAGATTTTACTCATTCTGCATACCATCTCTCTTTCTGCATATGAAATTTCTCTTTTAGTTGTTCAGTTCATAGATTAGTTTGTTTGTTATTTCTCTATGTTTAGTTGTGCTACTAATATAAAATTTTATTGTCGTTTTACCTTTAAAGACGATGCGCATAGCTTGTAAGCACACCAAAATGTATTTAGTCTTGTAGAAAAAAAATGTATCATGACTCAATTTTATATAACTCTTTTTATTGATAAAAAACACAATTTTATATGAGCTCGAGCCTATAGGACTAGTCATTTATATTATTTCCCTGATATAAATCGATCTAAAGGTTCTCATAAATCATACTCCCTCCATTCCAGAACTATTTTCATAGTTGTCTTGGACACACGAATCAAGAAAAAACAAGTATGTAAGTATAAAGTTAAATAATAAAATTGGAAAATACTCCCTCCGTCCATGATATATAGTCTACCTTAGTTGTGCACGGTTATTAAGAAAAAGTTGATGTTGATGTGTAAAAGTGAGTGTATTAGTATAAAGAAGTGTTAATTATTAATAAAATATTTGATGTAATGTGTAAAAGTGAGTATATGTGTATAAAAAAATAAAAATAATGATTGAAAATTTTCCATTTTGGATAGGTAGACTATTTATTGTGGACGGCTATTTAAGGCAATATAGACTAATTTTCATGGACGGAGTGAGTATGTATTTTATTAACTTTATTGAGTGTAAAAAATTTTCTTTTATGTGTGTGAAAGTAAAATTGAGACGTCCAAATAAGACAAGTGTAAAAATAATCATGAGACGGAGAAAGTAATAATTGTCCGAAACCAGGAGCGCAAGGAAATTGTAATTTTAAGGGATTAAAATTTCTGTAGTCCAACAGCTTATCACATATTTAAAGTTTGTCCACATAAATTACACATATTAATATTAATCCTATAAATTTAAAAATATTTTAATTTTGATCACTTACAAATTAATAACTCCAAATCAAATTTTCCAAACTTATAGTTACGATATCGAAATATAAATTTTATATGGATTAAATTTAAAATAAAAATAAATTTAAAGACTTATCCCTAATTTTAAACTATAAGAATTAGAAAGACAGAAAAGGACAAAAGGCGCCGCCATGGTGTTATGGTTGGTCTGAAGATGACATCATACCAATCCAATAAACGAAACAGTACTGTCTGCTCATGGACAGCTGTCTGCCAACTTTAATACTGTTTGCTTCTAGTACAATTTTTTTTTCTCGAATTCAACTCCTACCGCACGTGTGCACTGACGGACCCACCAAGAACCAACTACTAGCAATTTTTTAATAAGTTATTTTATAATTTAAATATAATTTTAAAAATAGCAAATGTTTTGATAAGTTAGGACAATCACAAAAAAATAGTGCATAGGACGATGCAAACTAATTGTTCCATATAAATATCTGTAATAAATTTTCAATAAAAATATTTATAATTAAATATTAATTGTAAATTAAATTTATAGATGAATTGGTACACATACCAGCTCTTAAAAAAAGTTATATTCAATAGAGTGTTAAGGGGGGAATTTTTAATATTAAAATTAAAAAAAATGGTCAGATTTATTGTAAAATGTAGTGACATTCTAACTAAATATTTTGTTATGATGATAAAATTAATGAATCCTTTCGTCTCCATTTGAATGAGTGGATTTAAAATCCGTGTATTTCACACATAAATAATCACTCTTTCCACTTAAGTTAAATAAATTTACAAATACTTAAATTTTAGTTTATGTTCAAAATGAAGAAATTTTAAATCCTCATCAAAATCATGTGTGAAATCCCTTCTCTTTGTTATAATATATGTAAATATATTATTATATTTTATGGATATAATATTAGATATATCCAGTGGGCTTTAGGCCCACAAGACTTAGGGTTAGGTATTATATATATGGTATCATTCCCTGTATTATGTAGACTACACAATTCCATATTGTAAACGGCAGTTCATATTAGTATATTCTCCTGGCTTGGTCGCCCCCAGACGTAGTCACTCTGTGATGAACTGGGTCATCAAACTCCGTGTTATTTACTTTTATGCTTGCGCTTTTCTCTCGATTACAACACGTTATCAGCACGAGTCTCTACGAGCAATAAGGATTCACGAGAGGATTGCTCCAGCAGTTTTCGGATCGGATTCAAAACTCAACCTTCAGATTATTAATTTTTGGATTTAGCAATTTCCTGTGAGTATTTTGTTATGATCCTAATATTAATCTGAAATATCGTTAAAATCCATGCTTAGATTTTCTAGCTGCAAATCATATGATTTTTACATGTGAATATGTGATATATGATCAAATATGTTATTTTATGATCCGATTATAAACGCTTAAACTGATTTTGATTATCACGTGATTTCAAATGACTCAATCACTGTATGCACATATTCATGTTTATGTATGAATTCTTCGTATTCATGATTCAATCACTACACTCAAATTCATATATACATCACGTATATTATGATTTCATACATGCCTATACTTATGAAATTATATACAGTTCATGACATTAACATGTATCTCTGTTGTCATCTATGTATATGCTCTATTGATGATATACTGTATTCATATATTTATTCTCAAACGAGAAAAACAAATCAAATTCATATGCCCTGCTCTTGCTATTGTTTGATCTGCATAACAAAACCCCAACAAAACCTGATTCTATAAATCCTTGATTTCGTAATCAACATTAGAAATCAATAAAACTCTTTTCGAAACAATTTCGTTTCCAGAAAACAATTTCGTTTCCAGAAAACAATTTCGAAATAATTTCGAAACAATACATGTACCCGCGATGCCGTCGGCCCCTGAAGAGGCCTTGACGGCGAACGGCGCTACGACGCCGAGTCGCGACAGCGCCTCTGGCGCGATGGTAACGACGGTGACACCTCCGTACCGACGCGCGACGGAGATAGCCGACGCCGAGCACGCAATGACCGTTAGCGGTCACTTCGCGATGGCGCTGCCCTGATATGCTCGACGGTGCGACGCCTCTGCGCGACGCCGCCTCTGGCTCGACGACGCCCCTGAAGCGGCTCGACGGCCTCCGCTGCGCGATCTCCTATGCCGGAACAGCGTACGTGATGGCGGCGGCAAGCTGCTGATCGAACGGTCGCAATGGCGGCAAGCCTCCAGCCTACGCGACGGCGCCCCTGGAGCGATGGGGGCTCCGACCTCCTCGCGACGGCGACGGCGACCGCGCGCCAGTGGCGGCGACGGCGGCGATTCCTCGCCGAACGACTGCACCGCGAGAACTGGTGCGTCGACGGCACAACGGAAGCGAACGCCGACGACGGCGATATCCACGTGCTCCACGACGCCGAAAAGTCCGCCCACGATCTGCTCAATCTTGAGTGCGACAAATCTGGAAATCCTTGACCCTTTCACCGTTTGTTATCTGAGAACAAATTCTGGAAACCCTAATTATTTTGGGCCATAATGAGTTTTTGGGCCCGTGCCCTTGAGTCATATATGCCTATGCCCCTTTTATTAAATTCGACCAACAATTCTGAATTGGGCCTGCATATTTGAATTGGGCCGGTTTCTGGGCCATTAGCTTTTTACATAAACAGGCCCGACGCCCTTTTATTAATAATAATAAAACATTTACTTCGGCCAATTTTTTTAATTGATTGGACATTTTATTTAGTTGATCCTAATTAATTTGGATCCTAACAATTATTTTTGGGCCCGTTGTCCCATTAATAAAATTCATAATGGTATTATGAAGCCTAAATCATCAAAAAATTTTTAAGGCCTTATTCAATAATTATTTTTGGGTTCAAGTCCCATTAATAAATGTCTCATAAAAGTCATACACCAAAAAATATTTATACCCCCTATAATTAATTATTAATTTTTTGTCTTAACATTTTTATGATTGAGCCTTAATTATTACATGCTACAAACAAATAATTTTAATAAATTTCCATTTATTAATTTTTGTAGCAAAAATATGTCAAACATCACTAAATGTGAATTCGATTAATTGGCACTTGATTGCCATAACTATTTGACATGGGCTCTCAACGTTGAAACTCACCTTGTCTCTAAAGACCTTACCGACACAACTAGACAACCATCTAAATCCACAACTGCAAAATGGGACAAGCTCTAATCTTCTTAAGACATCATCTTCACAAAGATCTTAAGAACGAATACCTTACTGAAAAAGATCAATCGATGTTATGGAAATCCCTCCAGGATCAATTCCAACAACAACACGATGTGATCCTCCCCGAAACCAGACATGGATGGATAACACTTCGTTTCCAAAACTTCAAGTCTATAACGGAGTACAACTCCGCCCTACATCGCATAGTTTCTCAGCTTAAGCTGTGTAAAGAAACAATAACTGTTGATCAGTTAATTGAAAAACTCTTTCCACTTTCCACGCTATTAATCTTGTACTCCAGCTGCAGTACAGGGCCAAAGAGTATCACACACACTCCGACCTTATTTCTGCACTTCTAGTTGCAGAAAAGCACAACCAATTGTTGATAAAAAATCACAATACTAGATCGGTTGGCTCACAAGCTGTGCCTGAAGCACATGCTACTCGGAGGAACTCTAGAGGCCGTAAACGTGGAAAAGGAAATGAGGCGAGTGGGGGACGCGGATCGACCCGAAGTCGAGGCCGTGGTAGGGGAAGAGGTAGAGGTAGAGGTCGCAACAATGCACAATCTAGTGCAACTGATAATAATGCACCTCAAGATAAACCATCGAGCTCACATGCACAGAACAAACAACTCTGTCACAAGTGTGGATGCGACGACCATTGGTCTCGCCAGTGTCGAACTCCAAAACATTTGGTGGAGGCGGATCAACGTATGCTAAAAGACAAAAATGGGAAGGCTCATCACGGTGAAACACACCACACCGACCTGCCCAAAGCAGGCTTTGTCATAAACAAAGGATGACCTCTTGGGTGAACATATGACTATTGACTACAAAATTTAATACGTTCTTGATAAAGTAGGACCTAAGTGATCCCTTGTGCGGCTGATCAATCAGCGTCTGTAATCTTGGCTCTCCTTAGCATTCCTCATATCTTAACGTATCCAAACATACACTTGTGTGCTTATGGAGATTAATGTGTTGTGCTTAGTTCATAGTGCTGCTACTACACATACTATCTTAAAAGATAGACAATTTTTCCAAATATTAACTGAAAAGAAAGGAAGTACCACTACTATTTCCGATGACGACATACAAATCGTTGGCTCCGGAAGAGCCTCGATCATTCTACCTATGGGTACCGAATTAATAATCGAGAATGCTTTATTGTTTCCACAATCAAAGCGTACCCTCCTCAGTTTCAAAGACATTCGACAGAATGGCTATCACATTGAAACAAATACTGAGGACAATAGTGAATATCTCTTGATGACTCACTATTTAAATTATCGTAAACACATCGTCGAAAAACTTCCATCTTTCTCGTCTGGCTTGTATTACACATACATCAGACCCTCAAATCTCCATATAGCTCTTAATCTAAAATTTAATGATCCAAATTCTTTCAAACTATGGCATGAGGGTTAAAACATCCAGAACAATCCATGATGCGTCGGATTCTATGTAATTCATCTGGCCATAACATAACACACAACAGAATCCCTTCTGTTAATGAATACATATGTGATGCTTGCACAATGGGTAAACTCATAATTCGTCCTTCTAATAGTAAAGTAAGAACTGAATCTCCTAAATTCCTTGAACGGATTCAAGGAGATATTTGTGGACCAATACATCCAGCATCTGGACCATTTCAGTACTTTATGGTCCTAATAGATGCATCCACTCGGTGGACTTATGTCACCATGCTATCCACTCGCAATACTATTTTTGCAAAGCTTATTGCTCAGATTATCCTGTTGATATCACAATTCCCAGATCATCCAATCAAATCCATACGCATGGACAATGCCGGTGAATTCACCTATAAGGCATTTGATGATTGTTGTTTGGCATTGGGAATTAAAGTGGAGCATTCGGTCCCTCATGTTCATACTCAAAATGGTCTAGCTGAATCATTAATTAGACGTCTTAAATTAATCGCTAGATCATTACTACAAAAAACGAACTTACCTGTTTCATGTTGGGGGCATGCAATCTTACATGCATCATCACTAATCCAATTCCGACCAACTGCATATCATGAATATTCCCCTATTCAACTCGTGCGTGGAAATGAACCTAACATTTCCCATCTGCGTACATTCGATTGTGCAGTGTATGTTCCAATACCACCACCTAAGCGAACATCTATGGGCCCACAAAGGAAACTCGGTATTTACATCAATTTTGTATCTCTCACAATACTTAAATACCTCGAGCCTTTAACTGGGGATCAGTTTACAGCCCGTTTCGCTGACTGCACATTCGACGAAGATCTATTTCCGGCCTTAGGGGGAGAGAAAAATACCACAATTAATAAATGCCGTGAAATTACGTGGAACACAAAAGATCTTCAATACTTAGACCCACGCACAAATCAAACTTGAACCAAAAGTTCAAAAGAAAATAAACTTGCAATAATCAGCAAGTAATCTGCCAGATGCATTATCAAATGCATTACTGATTATAAATGAAGTGACTGTGAATAGTTAAGGATGCCCCTATACGCCAGAAGCGTAATGAACCTCCTTACACAAAACCATGGTATATTAATGCTAATAATATATTCAGTCACTCATGAAATCTCCTGAAGAGATTCGTCCTGAAGACGAGAAATCCTAGTAAAAAGCACGTGCACATAGCAATCAAAATACTAGGATTGCGGAACACCCAGATCAATGGGAAATGATCAAGATCTGGTTTACATGAATCTTAAATAAACACAGGAGACAAACATATCACTGTTGTCGACAACATATTCGTACCCATAGTTGCTCTTTCTAAAATCTGGTACCAGTATCTAAATTTGATTAGATGCAATAGAAAGAAGCAAATATGGAAGAGCTAGACTCGCAAAATAAACTATTTTGTTCTATCGTACATACCCCCTAAATATTTTATCCCTGAAGGATATAAATGGGTATTAATACGAAACAAAATGAAGTTGAGAGATACAAAGCGAGATTAACAGCTTAAGGGTTTTTCGCAGTGACCCATTATTGAGTTTGATGTGATCAAACAAATACTCCTGTTGTTAGTATTATAAAGTTCCGCCATATATCCTTGGCAGTTAAACGCAGTTAATGGACATAAATTACCGCATACTTATACGGATCATTAGATTCTGACATCTATATGAAAATCCCTGATGGATTAACTATTCCCCAAATGAGGAATAACGAACATCGTAGTATGTTCAGCATTAAATTGCAACGCTCGTTATATGGCTTAAAACAGTCAGGTCGTATGTGGTATAATCGACTAAGTGAATTCCTCCTGAAGAAGGAATACGTAAATAACGAGGTTTTTCCTTGTGTCTTTACTAAGAAATTCCTTAATGGTTTTTGCATCATCTCGGTGTATGTGGATGATCTAAACATTATCGGAACAAGGAAAGAGATTGAAGAAGCAAGTTCAATCTTAAAAACTGAATTTGAAATGAAAACTTTGGGTAAAACCAAGTTCTGTCTCGGTCTGCAGATCGAGCATTTCCCTGAAGGAATACTGATACGCTAATCAGCTTACCTAAAGAAAGTGTTGGAGAGATTCCATATGGATAAATCTCATCCTTTAAGCACTCCACTGGCTGTCCGTTCCATTGATTTGGAAAAGGACCCATTCAGACCTAAGGAAGATACCGAAGAGCTATTGGGACCTGAAGTTCCATATCTAAGTGCAATTGGTGCACTGCTCTATCTTGCAAACTGCACTAGGCCCGACATTGCCTTTGCAGTCAATCTACTTGCAAGGTTCAGTGCCTCCCCTACGAGGAGACATTGGAATGGTGTGAAACATATTTTACGATATCTTCAAGGTTCACAAGATCTTGGTCTTTTCTATCAGAGAAACCAAGACAAAACACTTATAGGTTATGCTGATGCTGGTTATCTATCTGATCCCCATAATGCGAAATCGCAAACGGGTTATGTTTTCCTCTGTGGTGGAACAGCCATTTCATGGAGATCTGTCAAACAAACTTTGGTGACCACATCGTCAAACCACTCAGAGATCATAGCTTTATACGAAACTGCACGAGAATGTGTGTGGTTAAAGTCCCTTATAAAACACATTCACGATTCGTGTGGTATCCCTTCTATTGACTTAAGCCCATCGATTATCTATGAAGATAATGCTGCATGTATTGCGCAAATGAGCAATGACTATGTCAAAGGGAACTTGACGAAGCATATATCCCCAAAATTCTTTTATCCTCACGAACTCCAGAAGAGTGGTGAGATCACGATAAAACAAGTACGCTCAAGTGACAATCTAGCTGATTTGTTCACTAAATCCCTTCCCACTTCGACTTTTGAAAAGTGCGTACATGGAATCGGGATGCGTCGACTTGGAAGGTTGTTATCTTCAGGGGGAGTAACAAATGTTAAACAATCCTGATGATTGTATCCTCGAGGCCATTTGTAACACTCCACTAAGTAACACTTACATACTTCCTTGTCATATTATATCCAAGGGGGAGTGTTATAATATATGTAAATATATTATTATATTTTATGGATATAATATTAGATATATCCAGTGGGCTTTAGGCCCACAAGACTTAGGGTTAGGTATTATATATATGGTATCATTCCCTGTATTATGTAGACTACACAATTCCATATTGTAAACGGCAGTTCATATTAGTATATTCTCCTGGCTTGGTCGCCCCCAGACGTAGTCACTCTGTGACGAACTGGGTCATCAAACTCCGTGTTATTTACTTTTATGCTTGCGCTTTTCTCTCGATTACAACACTCTTTACCCTTCCATCTCTATCTTTCCTCTAATTTTTCCCTTCTCTCCCATCTTTTCATAATTTGTTATTTGAAATATATGCTCTTTTACGTGTAATTTTTTTAAAATCCATTCATCCAAATGGAGCCTTAGATTATACTGAACAATTAGAAAAATAAATAGAAGGTGTGTAAAACATTAAGAGATGTTAATATTATTTAATTCATTCATTGTAAGAATTATAAATTTTATGTTAAATTTTTGGCATATGCTTGTAATTTTGTACAACACCAAGGCATGAAAATTGCAGCAACAATAATTATATTACACGATTTCGAAACTGAAAAAATGGAGCGAAGCAACTCTTACAAATTAATATTTCAAAAAACTAATTTACAAGTGAATAAACTTTAAAAAGCGACCAAAAAAGAACATGTCCCTTCACCTGGAACTGATATACCTGCCGTACTATTGAGAGTGTGGGCAAAGAATCAAAGAATGATAATTGGAGAAGTAAAAGGAAGGCATCAAGATATAGTAGTGAAGCTCTCTATGGGTTCAGATTCTTCAAGCACCGAAGCTGCTTGGAAACAGTCGACAGCATCGGCTATCCTGCCATCGCTCTTGTGAACCACCCCTAAATGGTACCACGCCAGATGATTGGTGGGTTCGATCCTTAGTGCATCTGATATTAGAGTTCGAGCCACTGGTAGCATCTTGGGTCCCATTTTACACAACACGGACCCGATTAATATCTTGCAAGGGACGTACTTCGGTTCCAATAGAAGGGCATTCGTGTAAGAAGACAAAGCTTCTTTAAGGCACCCCTGTTTTTCATGTATAACACCTGCTACATAATATGACAAACCATTATTTCTTTACTTTTCATTCATCACCAATCATTCTAATCACAAACACTTGACACAGTCGTCTAGCATAATTTTTGCGGTCTAGCCATTATTTTGCATTCGAGCATATCCAGATTGCAGTGATCTTTCATGGGAATCTGGACAATGTAAGAATCCTGGAACTTGGAACCCATTTGGCTAAACTTATTTTTATGAGGTCGAATATGTTATAAGTTGTATCAAAAACTTATAAGACGTAATTTTTAAGTAGATTATACGTTGTTAAAAAAATATGGCTAATAAAAGACGAACTTTACTGTAATAATAGTGACAGAACAATCGTAGACCTAGGATTTCATAGTTCTTACACCTAAGAAAGTTCAAGTTTGTACCTTCTGTGTGCATTGTTTCTGCTGAATACTCATTCAGGGCCCTAGCTTTTCCTAAACATATCTCTGCGTCCTTCCAGTGAGAAAGGATAGAATATAATTTTGCCAGTCCATGCCAGACTTCAAATTCATTTGCACTCCCATCCTCCACCTATGTCGCACACAAGAGACTGCACTTGTTATCACAGTAAGTATTCAAAAGGGTCTTTTAATACCATAAGGTTAATTGTCATTAATGCAAAATCATGAAGAACATACTAATGACCAGTATAACCAAAGAGCATTTGTGCATCATATTGATGGGGGGATTTTTACCTGAGGTGCACATGCTTTTCTTTGTGCTTGTACGAGTGCAAGAAGATTACGATAAGCCTCAATGGCATCCTTGTGCATTGACTGAGAAACTTTGAGCTTTGCTTTCATGCAGAGGAGTGGTCCGTGATCCCACTTTGAAGTTTCATCCAAGGCAGCCCCAGTAACCACTTCAGCCTCCGAAAAACGTCGTTGGGCAGATAAAACTAAAGCAAGCAGTCTCCAACCTCTTATCATAGACCCCCCTGTCGCATCTAAATACTGCTTCGCATATTGCAGAGCTACATCAAGATTTCGGTGCTCAGCATATTGAATTCCCAACTCAAACATGAGGTCTGAATTTTCAGGCTCTAGGGCTAATGCACGGTCTAATGATTTTAGAGCCTCTGACTGAAGACTAGATCTCTCAGAGTCTGAAGTAGATATTTTTGCTTGTTTTCCCAAACAAAGGCCCAACACGCGGAGGCAAACACCTTTTAAATGTTCATTTGATTCAACTGCATTTAAACTTGCCCTTTGTGCATATTTCACCCCTTCTGCAGCAAGAAACACATTCTCACTGCATATTTTGGCTGCTAACAGTAAAGAAGTTATATCATTAGGCTCCTCGTGCTGATGTAGAGACTTCCGCAACAGATCTAAGGCAGCATTTTTCTGTCCAGCTCCAGCTAAGGAGAGAGCCATAGCTTTCCAACGGTCAATGCGATGTATCGCCCCAGGCATGGCCTCCTCAAGTTGTTTTGTCAAAACTGAAGTTTGGTTGCATATAGATAGAGCAAAAGTAAGGTGCTCTAGAACCGTTGGATCCCATTTGCTCTTTCCAAGGTAAAACTTTCTCATAATAATCATCAAAAGTAAAATGGCCTCTTCCAGGTTATTTTTCGGTACATATGAACCCTCAACTTGTGCAGCTAAACTAGGTGGGCCAACATCAAAACCACTATATAGCAAGAAAACTGCAAATGCCTTTTGAATCCTAACACAACATTCGCTATCAAGGTTCCATTGACTTAGTAGGGCTCGACGGTAAGCAGACATAGCTTCAGGATACTGTCCAGCTTGTTTCCATAATTCTGGGAGAAGTTCAACAGCATGACTAACGGTTTCTTGAAGCTTATTTTCTACCAAAACATCAGGTATACCATCAGCATATATCTTTTCCACAGCATCAAGCACACGTTTGCACTCATCAGCCGCCTCTAGGAAATCAAGCAACGTTTGTATCTAATCAGACATATATATTCGATAAATAAGGCTTTTAGGGGAAATTCAAAAGGTTTGGGAAATTTGGATGTCATTAATATTGCAGAAGTGATTGAATAAAGTATTACCAGTTAATTTTCCCAACTTCTGGAGAGACTTGGCTTTCAAATATATGGCCTCAAGTATAAGGTTAGTAGCATGCTGTGAGGATGTTATATCACTGCGAGAGCGACCCTTTTTGGATGTCTGTTTATCTCCCAAGGAAGGTAGCATTCGTTGTATGGCTGCTTGAAGATCAATACCATCAAAGACCCGCAAAGCACCTTCAACATTTCCTCGTTGATATTCTAACTTTCCGAGAACAGCTCTTGCTTCCTGAAAAAAAAATTGATAAATTGTCATTTATTACATTTGCCTTCAATTCAGACATGATAAAAATATAATAGTTTGGGCCATAAAATTCATTGAGAAAGTGTTTATCAAATAAAGCTCCTGTTGAGCATTATTCCTAAAATATAATCTTCCATGTAAACTCAGCAATTTATAAACAGCACTCCAAGATATATCCATCTATTTCACATGTCAATGAAGATCCCCAACAGACATCTAGCTATTATTAATTAATAAGACAATAAAGAAAACACTACCAAATAAGATCATTTACTTTGAAGATATTTGGAGATCTAGATGTAACAGCTTCGAAGGTCAAAGCTGTTTACAAAAAAAGCAATTACACCATTGTGTCTTTATGTTATCATGCTCATGATTACCCTCAGCTTCCACATGACAAGGACTCTCACTTCTTGCAATAGGGATGAACCCCAATACATAAGTTTGCAAAAATTTAAATGAAAGATTCAAGAATAGAAAAAGATCACAAAACTTATGGTCAATAAAATCATGTAGACTGTTTAAAAAATAGATATAACTGAACTCCAGATTGGACTAAAACTTTATTAAGGTTCTCGCCATCTTCAGGAATCAGGAGTTGAATCTCAATTATAAAACCTAAAAACTGGCATTAGTGCTTGATAGAAGAGAAGACCAGGGAATAAGAACACGATAACAAATATATGATAAATCCTCAAACGAGGCCACAGAGATAAATACCTGCCACAATACTAATCTCCTTTGATGATATCTATCGCTGGAAAAGTGAGTATAAACACTTAGTATCTAACCAATTAGGCCCCACGTAATACCTACTTAGGACCCAAGTAACAAAAGCCCATGGGCTAATATTCTGGAATTTAATAAACCGACTCTACAAAAATTAAACCCATTACTAAGTTATAAACATAAAATATCTATCAGTGTCCATGAAAACTACAATTTTAACCTCTAACACAGTATACCAACACCTTGCATTCTTATTATTCTAGTGCCCTAAGATGCATGACTTAAATATAAGACTGAAATAAAGCTTTTTATAAATGGTATCAGCTTATGCATATTTTTTTTTGAAGGTGCTTATGCATATCTATTTATTCATTTGAAAACAACTGCAGTGAACTTCCTTTAGGTTATGTTTGGAAGGAGGGATTTGAGGCTATGGATTTTAATCTTGTTTGGGTAATATATTCAAATGCATGGATTTTAAATACTTAGCTTTGAACTTAGTTCAAATTAGAGGAATTTCAAATACTTAGTAAAACCATGTCATTTGAAATCCATGTATTCTTAAATCCATTCATTTTCAAATCTCTTGAATTTCAAATGACTCTATCCAAACACAACTTTAAATCGGTCTAAAATAAAATTAGCATAATATGGGAAAAATATTGCTCCAGATTCTTTTTAAGTTCTGTGCAGTTATAGATTTATATCCTAGCATCTTTTGACTACTTCAGCTACAAGCCTCTTATGTAGAGGAACAACAAAAATGACACCACATGTATATTTATTAAGTTTAAACTACTTGGGCAGATCCCTAATTTGAAAACGAAATAATTCAATATATCAAACTTAAAAGGAATAAAAGGTCAACTCTAGCATCCCAAAGAAATGCAATCCTGAGTTTACCATTTGAAAATAAGTACTATTAGCTAGAATCTATGTAGAAACTTTCTTGCTAGTCTAGCTTCACCCCAAAAATTGCTTGAAAGAGCATTTCACAATATATTGGCAACTCCGGTGAGTCACATCCCACTCAAACACTAGCCAATAACAATGAGAACAAGGAAATGAAAGATTTTACAAGGGAAAAATGAAACAAGTTATTACAACGATCGAAGGGCTGCCTGCAGTAATTTCAGATCTCAGTGATGTGAAGCAGCTATGTCAATTTCTATTCTTTTTGAATCAAAACTACGTCTTTGCAAATGCTGCAGTCCATGACATATTTATGTACAAAAGCAGAACAAGTTATGCAGTTGATTACGGTAGCATTGAGTTGAAAAATCAGGTAACTGAAGAATGCACAATTTTAGGGAAAAGAAAAATTCAGTTTCTTGAATGCAAGGTGTATATTAGGCAAAAAAGCACCAGATTCAGGAACAACATACAGAAAATCCAGATAGGAATAAAGAATAATACACAACACGCAAATCAGGGAATGCCGTGAATAAGTTAATGAAGCGAACCTCGAAACTGAGTGATAGTTTATCTCGCAATACAGATTCAGCCTCTTGGATATTACCCTCATCAAGCTTAGCCTCAACTACATTTGTTCTCATGCAAATCCCATTGGCTGTAACTTGTCGAACCGATGGGTCATCTTCGAATTGGTCCAACTTAGGTGATTCGGCTTCTGCCATCTTTAATCCCAACCTTCTCTCACTAGATCGCACGAAAACAACAATTCCCCATCACTTAGCCCCTACAGTTCCATCAAATATCATTTCCACCACAACAATTAACTCCTTCAACCTTCTAAAAGAGTTGCATAAATTGCATGATCCATACATAAGATCGTGTAAAATGCAGTGAACCAACTAAAATATATCAATATAGAAGTTGCAAAGAAGTATCGACAACAGGAAACCCAAAATTTTGCAACAAATCAAATCATAGCAACAATGTCTGTTCATATTAATTGAACCAATAGAATCGATTGAAAATTAAGGGAAAAATTACGAGAATTCAAAATTAAGGTTTGAGCTTAATATAGATTAAAAGAAAACAAATAGATCACACAAAACTTGCCTTTTCCAAACCCCAAAACGAATACCTAAAGAATTAGCCCTAAATATTTGATATGGAAAATCAGAAAACTTCATTGTACCTTTAAACAATGCGGTATTCTGCAGCGTATGAAATGATGGATCAGAAGAGAGAGAAGTATAATGAAATCAGAAGAAACAATGGAATGGAAGGGAAGGGAATGGATCAAAAGAAAATAAAAATGGCGAAATGGCACGTTAAGTCATCTTCCTGATCGAGTTTCGAAATTTTAATTATGATCCTATAATTATTTTAATAAATTTAATTCTCTAATTAATACTATTTTTTTCCTGAAAAAAAAAAAAACCATTTATTGGGATTAAATGATAATACTACCAGAAATTATAAAAGTTAATTGGGATCTCACATGCCGCGATTAAAGAAGAAAAACTCACATGGCGCCATGTGGCCGAATAAATTGGGGATTTTGTTGATTCAAAAACTTTAAGTTAGGAGTACGGTTTATAAGAAACTAAGTTTATGGTTGCAATCTTTATTATAATTGAAAAAGTGATATTAAGTAATTGTAGTAACAAAATGAAAAATAAGGAGTGTTTTAAATTTAAGTGATTTTAAAAGATGAATAAGAAAAATGTGTTTGCAAAAAAAGTGTTTTCTAAAAAGGGTATTGAGTACTACATCCGTCCCACAAAAGTTTGCATACTTTTCTTTTTAGTTTGTCCCACAAAAGTTTGCATACTCTCAAAATGAAAATATTCCTTTAAATCTCCACCTTTAAAATCTTTACCTCACAATCTCCACCATACACATTCTACTCATTACATTTTTTCTTAAAACATGTGCCCAGGAAAGTACCGCAAACTTTTCTGGGACGGAGGTAGTATTATTTTCTTGGGGAATGTGTAGAAGTGCTTAATATTGGAAGCTAGAAGTTAAAAATTATTGTTTGACTAAAAGTAGTAATAAACACTTACAATAATAGTTAAAAACGTATTTTAAGTGCTTCTTTTAAAAAAATAAGCACTTTTACTTTTAATTTAGAGTTTGCAAAAAGGTACTAAGTAGGACATGTATCCTTTGCATTTTATTTCCTAAATTTCTTGGGGAGAGGTAGATATAATACGAATATGGATCATCTGCTGGGCAATGAAACTAACAAATTGTGTTGGGTATTAAAACGGTGACGTATGATTAAACTATTTCATTCTTTTTAGCTTATTATCACGGTAATAAAAAAAAAATCATGACTTGGTCAAAACTAAAAAGAAGAAAATATTTTAATAATACGTCACAGTTTTAGTACCCAGCACGTTTCACTGTCCAGCAGATGATCCATTTCCATATAATACGGAAATAGACCCTTCTCATTATCATGGGTTCATAAATTTGTATTTTTATTAAGTATTTTAATTTTGTGGTTATCCCTCTCCGATATTTACATAAAATTTACACTAAGTATTAAAATTTCAAGTTAAAAAATTAATAAGAGTATGTTCTTTTTAGGTTTTAAGTAATTTAAAAAAAAATCTTGTATGCATCAATTGCACCGTGCAACTCAAGTGTATTTTTAAAAAGTTAAACATGTTATTACTGAAAAGTTTATTTTTAATGGTGTAACTTTTCAATAATAATATGTGTGACTTTTCAGTTATAAATGATGTAACTTTTTAAAAATATATTTGAGTTGCACGGTGCACAAAAAAAAATTAGTTTTTGAAAATTATTAATCTATAACTATATAATAGCAAAATCTTATATTTTTTGGAAACTTTTTTTAAATTCATAACATACTTTCCAAAATTATTAACATTATTATTTAACTTAATGATATAATTAAATTTAGTTAATGAAAATTTTGAAAAGACCCATTAAAATTTAATAAAGCTAACCTTATTTAATTAAGTGGCTTTTCAATTTCTTTGCAGAATATAAATAAGTCATAATTCAACTTATAATGACATCAATGCATTTTCAATAAATGATATTTCAAAAGGCTAACCTTATTTAAGTGGCTTTTCAATTTTTTTGCAAAATATAAACAAGTCTCGATTCACCTCATAATGACATAAATGTATTTTAAATAAATTATATTTCAATATTTTAACTTATTTCAAAAATAAAATTTCATGCATGTTACTCTAAACTATTTTTTTTCATATTCAATTTACACATATATATACTAGCGATATTCCACATCATACTTTAAAGAATCTTAGATGAAATTTATCTTTTATCTCTTTTATTTGGGAATCAACCTCCATTTCTCTATACACCTTTATTTTTAAAATATTCAAATTATATATATGTATATGTACAAAAATACAATAGTGGCTTTCTCCACAATAGAGTACATATTGAAGGTGTAAACTCTTATTCAATTTTAACCGGTGCATCTCTTCTATTATTCAAATTAATTATTTTTTTAAAATTTTTAATTCACATTCATATTCTATATAAAATAAAATTCAAATCTACATTATTAATTATATTACCTTAATATTATTTATTTATTGATTTTGATATATAGTTGACTATTTGTATATAAGAAAATTTTATTAGTATTTTCAATGTTAAATATTATTTTTAAAATTTTACTCTTTTGTTAGTTTAAAAGATAATATAAATATATATAATTAATTAAAAAAATTATGAGATACTTATACATATATTACCTCACATAAACTATTTATTAACAAAAAGTTTGAAAAATTAATAAATAACAATTAGTTGAATAGCAGAATAAACTTAGTTTAGATTTATAATATATTTTATCTCATATTAAAATATTATGAATATTAACCGTGCATCACACGGGAGAATAACTAGTAATAATAATAACTAATAAGTATATTATATATTTAATACGCATATATAAAAAAAATATATATATATATGCGGGCTAGCGGGCGGGCTCAGTTAACCGGCGGGCTAATAGGGCCATGCAAAAAATGCCCGAATTTAAATGGGCCTATTAAAGCATGTCCCTAACCCTGCATTTTTCAGGGTTAAACGGGCCGACCCTATTAGCCCGGCACGGATTAACATCTCCAACTATCACTGTTATGTATATTGACTATCACATTTATGCATATAGCCATATACACTATCACTGTTAAAAAATCAAGTATATTTTTATAACAGTAGTACGAGTTCATGTATACTCGAGTTCATAAGAGACCTACTCAAGGTATTGTGACGTGAGTGTATTGTGGGTTCACTAATAAATAAAGTAATTGATTGTGAGAGTGAAAATAAAAATAATGATTTCTATAAAAGAAAGTGCATATATTTTGTGGACGGAAAAATAAATAAATAGTGCATATATTTAGTGGATAGGGGAAACATAATTTTGAATAAAAATAAATTTAAAAGAAAATTACTCACACAAATAACAAAAAATACAAACGGTTAAGATGCAAGCGGCGGGGAGTCTTGGCATTCAAACATTCCTTTTGTTATATTCCTTTGGCGCCCCATCAAAGCAAAGCATGGCTTAGATGCCCACTCTTCCAACTTCACCATTTTCGATTTCCCATTTTTCTCTCATCTCTCTCCCCTCCTCTGTTTTATCTTCGCAGATTGCAGATTGTACTTGTTGTAGGTTTTCTTTTCTTTTCGATTAAATATCTAAGCAACAATCAATGATCATAAGTGATACTATTTGTCCATTAGTTGCACCTTTCTTTGTTAATGCTTTATTACTATTTAATTGTGGTTATTAGGAGTGTTCTCTGGATTATTTCTGGGTTAGGGCTCTTGTGCCTTTGATTATTAAAATTTGATTCTGTGATGTGAAATTACTGTAAATTCAGTAGATTTTTTCACACCCCATCATTGATTTCATGTTCTGTTGAGATTATGGAAAATTATAGAATTATTAAATGAAGTGTTGTATGTCTATTGGGCTATTCCTTCTATCACCAATTTATTTTAGGATATGAAAGAGACTTGGGTAGTCTCTTTCACATGTCGGGTGACCTCAATTTGTGGGACGCCCTAATTAACTTGTACATGTTTCCCACTTCTTCTTTACTCAATATTTTGTATCTTTGGAGAACTCTCATGGTTGAACTTGGACTAGTCTTTGAATTTTGTTTATCAGATGAACATTTAGATGTATTGATGTGGTGATTATGCATTTCTGGTTTTGCTGATGATAGTAGGTACACATACACATGCAGAAACCAAAGGAATTGCTGAAAGAGGTATCTATATCAGCGGCTGCTGATAGGTCACCAACTCCGAGCACCAAAGAATCGTCGTATACGAAAAAGAAGAAGTCGTCTTTGCATCCTCCTATTGAAAGTCACTGGCATTTAGTTCCCATAAAAGAGCCCCCGCTCAGTTTTAAGGCAATGCTGTCACAGCCCTTCAAGATTAGGGGATCTTTCAAGAATATGTTGAGGAGCCAGAGTGCCAAAAGGGCTCTTGAAGGAACGCGGAATCCTAAAGATGAAAAGCTAGTTGATTCGTTTCGTGAGTTGCTTTTTTTCGAGGGTCACTTGCCCGAAAAGCAATTTGACTATCATACTCTTTTGAGGTAAACGGAGTTATTAATGGCCTGGCATTGTAAGCATTTCATTAAGTTTTTTTTCTGTGTTTGGTGGTTACTTTTGATAACAGATTTCTCAGAATGCGGGACTTTGATCTGATGAAAGCTAAGGAAATGTTCGTGCAGTGTATTAAGTGGCGTGAGGAATTTGGTGTTGACACAATCTTGAATGTATATCTTTTCACATGGCTAATTTTATCCAAGAATGCTAATATGTATCTGTGAAGCAATTTGATGATTGTATGGCAGGATTTTAAGTTTGAAGAGTATGAAGAAGTAAAAAAGTGTTATCCTCACGGATATCATGGCGTCGACAGATATGGTAGGCCAGTGTATATTGAAAGACTTGGAATGGTTGATCTTGATACCTTTCTTAGAGTAACTACCATTGAGAGATTTGTGAAGCATCATGTATATGAACAAGAGAGGACTATGCAATGTAGATTTCCTTCATGTTCCCTTGCTGCAAAGAAACACGTCGCTTCAACCTTGAGCATCCTGGATGTTAAAGATGTGGTTTGTTTTTTATGTTTTACATTCATCAATATCCTTAAAAGGCTCATCTCCATTAGGGACCTCACAGTTCTAAGTTCTGTCCATGTGTCTAAACACAAAGAGTGATCAATGGATAAGTTGCTTTTGTTTAAATAAAAGTTGAAATAACTTCAGGGCTGATGATGCATATCTACAACATTTCCAATAAGAAGTTCTGTAAATCAAATTCTAACAGCACCAATAGATTAGCAAAATACTTTAAATGGTCCACTTTCTCTGTCTATTTCTAATTTCTAAACAAGTCAATTTTTTTGGTTGTTTCTTTTCATCTCTACAGTTGTAAATGTCTGTTCTGGTTCTTTGTTTAAATTCTTACAGTTATTTGATATTACAATAAACTTTTAACCGAAAAAACTAACTTCATTTCACAGGGAATGAATCAGTTCTCCAAGCCTGCTAGGTATCTCTTTATGGAAATTCAGAAAATCGATAGCAACTATTATCCCGAGGTATGCTTTACACCATATCGTGCTATCATTTACCAAGAACTTTGCACGATGTTCTGTGTTTTGTGTGACCAAATACCACGTTATTTGAGATTAAACAACAGACAGATTAAACCTGGCACATTTAAGAATGCTCATCTAGACCTACAGATTACACCATAAAGCAATATTTAAGTTCTCATTTAAAAATCTGTCTATGCTATTTAGTTAATACCTTCCATTGGTAATGTTTTCAGACACTGCACCAGCTTTATATTATAAATGCTGGGCCAGGATTTAGGGTGCTTTGGAAAGCAATCAGGGCTTTTCTCGATGCACGCACCTTGGCTAAGATTCGAGTAAACATTTCCTATACATTCTCCGTTTTCTTTTCTTCATCACATTAGTAAAGAGAATAGAAGCAGTTCAGTTTAAGTTTTCACAGCGTACGTTGTAGGTGTTGGGAACAGACTACAAAAGTTGCCTAATCGAAGCTATTGATCCGAGGTAACAATATATTTCTATGTAATGCTGGTAAGCCTGTCCCTCGACCAAAGTTTTAGAATAAATGACAAATTTCGCTTTTCTAAACAGTAACCTCCCGAGTTTCTTTGGTGGTGACTGCACGTGTTCTGGATCCGGTGGTTGTCTTTTTAGCGACAAAGGACCTTGGAATGATCCTGAAATCACACAAACACTTGAGGTTTCTTCCTCCTTGATTGACCAATCCTTTTCAAATTCTGTTTGTTTATGTTATTAGTCATTTGTTCATCTCCCCAAGATCTCATGTTTTCTGCGCTAGGGAATGCTAATTTGTAACGAGGATGAGCCGGATGGTAGAGCGATGAATCGTTTCAATGGAAACAATGTAAGTCTTTGCATGAATGTTCAATGGGCTTGAAACAAACTATTACATTAGTTCTGTGTTCTTCAAGTCCACTCCTCATTATTGTATGTACACAGCATTTTTAGGTAAAATGTTTCTTTTTTTTCTTTTCTAGTTTGTTAACTTTCAGAGTCTAACTTTTCAGGCCTTGTTAACAATCCAGTATTAAAGTTAACAAGACAAAAAACTAAAAATAATTGAAAAAATATCATATCAGCTCAAAATCGGCTGCTAACCCACTGTAATTGGTCAAACATTGCCGCATTGTTTATGATTGTACATAGATAGACATGAAGGTTGTGTAATAATAGTGAGATGCAGGAGAAGCTTCGACATGAAGAAGCGTCGACTAATGTAATAATGTCAGCAAGAGACAAGAGTCAGCCTTTGTTGCAGAGGATCCAAGCATTTGAGTCTGTGCTTGGAGATGCAAAACAAGTGAGTTTTTCAACTCCCCTCCAAACTAATGTGGTTTTTAGAAAAATTCACACTTATCAGTTATCAAGAACAAATCAAAATATTTTATACACCCTTGATCATTTTTTTTTTTTTTTTATAAAAAAATTGTCAATGGGAAATAGCCCATTAGAGATGCAAAGGATGTTGGTGAAAAAACATTATTGCTCAACTTTGAATGTTAAAGTGACTTATTTCGAAAAATTAAAAACTTGTAAAAAAATGTCATTTATTTTGGCCTAGAAGAAATATTAGTTATCATCATGTATTTTTTTTCGATCTCAAATACTCCCTCATATAGATGTTATTTTAGGATTTTTCAGACAGATTAAGGCATTTATTACCTGCCAAAATTACCATGATCAAATAGCAAATCTCTCATATGCAATGTTGGATTCACTCAATAGTTGAGATTGTTTATTGAAAAGTTAAGTCAATCATACTGAAAAATGAGATTTGATTACATTGAAAAGTTTATCTATTATTTATTTTCAGTGTAAATTTTTTAATATAATTAATTAACAATTTTCAGTATAATTATATTTAATTTTTTGGTGTAAATAACTTCAAATGTTGAGTGAGTGCACCATGCATCAGGTGCACATAAGACTTACTCGATAAAATAATAATTAACTTTATCAATAAAAGAATGAGAAAAGATATAGTTTCATTGACATATTGGAAGAGGAACTTATATGTTGTTGTGCATTGAAAAATACTCAAAATGAATTAATTAGGGGTAATATGAAAAAAATAATTTTAAAATGGCATCTATATAATGCAAAAGACTAAAATGATATATTTTGAATTGAAGCAAATAATTAGTTAGATAAAAAACATTTCTTCTGTCCTTTTTTATTTCAGAAAATCGGGATGTTGGAAACTGCACTACGAGATACCAAGTTGGTAAGTTTCTTATCACAGTCAACATTACAATACACACACATATATAAATATATGATGCCCATTTTGCCCTATTTCGTACACTTGTTTTATTTATCAATCTCAAACTTATTTTCACACTATAATACTCTATCCGTTCCACTATAAGTTGCTCATTTTGTCATTTTCGTCCATTCCACAATATGTTGTTAATTTGCTTTTTTACTTCTTTAGGAAACCATCACATCACATATACTATATCAGTATTTTTATATTCTTAATATTAGTGCTAAAAAATTGTGAGTAATTTATAGGGGATAAGGGAGTATTTTTTTTTTTTGATCGGTAAATGTTAATGATTAGTAGTTAATACACCAAGTATTCATACATACATATCTCCAACTCCACCTTATATCTTCATAAATATATTTTCCACCTTATTAATTTACGAATATTTTCATAAATATATACACTTATTTATTCATATGTTACTATTTTTTTTAAAAGTATAATTTTGGTGCGAATAATCGTGGGATGGAGTATATATATGTGTATGTGTGTGTCCTTTTTATTTATTTAGCTGTGTTTTAACGTTTCAGGTGTTGGAAGGACTAGCCAAACATATGGAAGAGCTGAAAAAATAATTAAGCGTACCCAATTAAATACAATTAATATAGGGAGCATTTGGTATAAATTTAAGATGACAATGGTAATGAGTATCATTACGGGGTAATCACTATTTAGTTAGTGATTATCATTTTTTTAACTTGTTTTATAATCTCATTCATATATAATAAACAATATCAAATACTACTAATCGTAATGAATCCTCATTAATCTTCATTCATTCTCATTCCACACCCTTATTATCCCAATTAAGCGGGCCTTAGTTACTTTAGAATTAATTACTTTGAGTATATATTAATTAGTAAAAACAAAATCATGTGATCAATGTTGCATGGCATTATCAGTTTAGTTTCATAATAATTTGCAATTTTACTAGGAACTACTTTTGAGAAACCGTAATTTGCATTTACAGCCCCGCTTCTTCTTGTTAATTTCTTCTTATACCTTTAGCTAAAGGCTTGCATAGGGGTGGAGCAAATACCGAAAATACCGGTATACCGTACTTACCATATAAAAAAATACTGAATTTATCGAAAATTTCGTTACGGTATGATACCATACCGATATTTTCGGTACGGTATCGGTATAGAATTTTAAAATTTTTGGTATACCGGTATATACCGAAATACCGAAATATTTTCGGTATAACCCGGTATACCAAAAATATTCCGGTATACCGATTATTTTCGGTATACAGAAAATATTTCGGTATCTCGGTATACCAGTGTATACCATTTTGGTAATTTAATATTAAATTTATTTTTATTTAATTAAAATTATACTTCAATTATTTCGATATGGACCAGTATGGCGGTATATACCGGTATAGGCGGTATACCGACATAGTCGGTATTTCGGTATGGACCGGTATTTCGGTATAAATCGGTATATATCAAAATATCGGTACGGTACGGTATACCGAAATTTTCGGTACGGTATGCTGTATGCATTTTTGGTATACTGAAATTTCGGTATACCAAAAATTTCGGTACGGTATGGACGGTATGGTACGGTATGCCACCCCTATGCTTGCATTTATGATGAATATGAGAGCAGTTGACACTTTTGCAAGGAAAATATTATAAACTTTAGGGTATGTTTGTTTTGGGACAAGTAAAATATTACAAACTTTAGGGTATGTTTGTTTTGGGACTATATATGAATAATATAAGTGTATTTATTTATTGTAAAATTTTGATATGGTGAGACTTTAAGTAATTAATAATGTTATGTTTTTATATTATATTTTGGATGATAAAAAAGTAAGAAAGAGAAGAGTAGATTGTAAGAAGAATGATAATGTGGTTGCATTGGATTCTATGAAAAGTTATAATAAGTGTATAGGCATGTTTAATTAGCTATTTGAATTCTATTTCACGAATGCTATAATTTCGGGATTAATACCAAATTCGTTACATGACTTTTCAAATTTTTTGATTTGGTTTCATAATTATGTAATTATTTCAATTTAATTTCATAATAAAAATAGAACATATTACTCCCAAGTGATCAGAAATCAGATGAAACAATGCCGTTTTATTTAAATGTCGGGCAGGTGTTAACATTTTCTAATGGAATAGACATATGTGTCCAATTAAAGCACACATGGCTTGCTGATTGTGAAAAAAATTCAATAAATTAAATTATAAATGAAATTCTAATCTTTAAACCACACAGGGACCTCAATTGCAAATTGTGCAAGACTTCACCGGAGAAATTTGACACATGATCGGCATGTGAATAAAATAGAGTCGTTTTATATGATTTTTGGCCACTTGAGACTAATCTGCTTAAATTTAAATTGTTATAAAATTAAATTGAAAAAATACATAATTATAAGATTAAATCGAAAAAGTAAAAAGTTATGGTACGATTTTAATATTAATCCCTGTAATTTCTATAACAAAATATATATGGCAAACACTCAAATAGAAATTTCTACGGGTCAAAGATCCGTAGAAATATCCATTTTTTAAAATTCGTGGGTCTAAATCGGGTCGGACCGAATTTGAGTATTTTTTTCCAAAATTCGCGCATATAGTGATTTTCGCTCCCAGGTATGTTACAGTCGGGGTAAATGCATGTTACTTTAAGGCAAAACGTGTGTTACAACCAGATTAAATGTTATTTTCTACACATATTCATTTATTTTTATAGAAGTAAATATTTTTCATGCAATGTAAAACATGTATATGTTACATTGTATGTGTAACACATATTTATTCTTAATAAAAATACATTTTATCCTATAGTAACACATATATGCTCATATAATAACACAAATTGAGGAACAAATATGTGTTACAATTAGAGTAAATATGTATTACTGTAAATTTATGTTACAATTGGAGTAAATTTGTGTTACTGCAAGATAAAATGTTACAACTAGAGTAAATATGTGTTACAATTAGAGTAAATGTGTGTTACTGCAAATGTATGTTACAATTAGAGTAAATGTGTGTAAATGTGTGTTACTGCAAATGTGTGTTACAATTAGAGTAAATGTGTGTTACTGCAAGATAAAATGTGTGTTACTCTATGCACAAACATTTATTTATTCTTATAAAAATATATATTATATTTTATATAACATATATAAGGTATTAAATGATGTATTAAGTACATTAATAACATATTATTAACATAAATCAACAAAGAGAATAAAAAATAAATTAAGTAACACATATTTATACTTGCAGAAATACATATTTTCTTTATAGGTACTTGAAAAGTACAAAAAATTAATTTTTTAAGAACTTGTAACACAGATTTTGCCTAATTGTAACACGTCTTTGCCCAAATTATAACATACCTGGGAGCGAAAAAACATAATATTAACATAAATCAACAAAGAAAATAAAAAATAAATTAAGTAACGCATATTTATACTTGCAGAAATACATATTTTCTTTATAGTTACTTGAAAAGTACAAAAAATTAATTTTTTAAGAACTTGTAACACAGATTTTGCCTAATTGTAACACGCTTTTGCCCAAATTGTAACATACCTGGGAGCGAAAAAACTTGGAACTACAAGTTGCGCGAATTTTGGAAAAAAATGTCCAAATCTGACCCGACCCGGTTTAGATCCGCGAATTTTTCAAAAATAAATATTTCTACGATATAAATTTCTACACAAGTGTTGCTCAATATATATATATATATTTTTTATGGGAACATAAAAAATTGAATATGGAAACAAATGATAAGAGCTGCTTCAGCAATGCGTGGTGTAGCCGTGTAGGTGTAGCTTTTGACATTGAATTTCTCCCCTAACAAGTAGATGATCATATTTACAAACTGGTTCAAATATTTGCAATGACATACTCCTTCTGTCCACAAAGTATATGCATATTTCTTTGCATGTGGTTTAATGCAATATCTCAGAGGATATTTAGGGGTATTGTAAGGTCCGTTTATGAATAAAGATCATATTTTTTAAAACTACATCATATGCACTCTCCAAAAATATGATCTTTATTTATAAACGGACCTCACAATAAAATATCCTCCAACATATTGTCTTAAACCACGTGCAAAGAAAGGTGCATATATTTGGTGGACAGATGGAGTTTTTTTTTCCACAGAAGCACATTTTTTATTTGCACATCATCAATTTGTAATTAGTGTCAATTTTGTGAACCATTTTGTAATTTTTTCAAAATAATATTATATGCATTTCCATTGTAATTTAATTATTCATTATAATACATATATATGTTGTAGTTTTATATTAAATTTTCAAATTAAAAAATTACATGAATTTTTTTATTAATTTAAAACATTATTACATTATAAAATTATTTATTTAAAATAAATACTATAAAATACTGATTTATCACCAAGCAGAGAATCCGCCCCAACTAACTCAGATTATCAATGCTTCTCATAACTATGTTTGGAGAACCTAATTAATGTGTGAAAACAAAGTATGAAAATCAATGTCACTGAAATCTACAGTGTGATAGGGTGTTGAGCATGCCTTATGCTCCATTAAATATATTTCACCTTTATTTTTCAGAAAAAAAAAATCTACAGTGAATGACTACTAAGTTATAGTAAAAATTTTATGCACCAAGTGTATCGCAACTTAAATGCATTTCTAAAAATTTACAAAAAATGCTACTAAAAAATTATATATTTTATTATTAAAAAAATATTTTTGAAAATTACTTTTTAGTAATAATACGTCCGACTTTTCAATAATATATAATGTAATTTTTTTTAAAAATACATTTGAATTAGAGATTATTACATCTATAGTCTTTTTTCAATGCTGAATTACATCTACGACCTTTGCTTTTTTTAAATACCAACTAAGGCCTTTTTTCCATACATATATCCTTCATTTTTTAATTTAATTACGCCAATGCCATCTATTTCTCTTACCAAAACGTCACATACAGCTGTAACCATCAAATCAATTATTATTACCCTGACAGACAGCTGTACCCATCTGATAAACACTATTGGAATTGGAAATGACCTTTCTCTCTCATAACATTCTCTCCCCTCTCTCTAAATTCTCTCTCATTTGGCTGTGAAATGAGCGATGGGACGGTAGTATGATGACTGTCAGGGGCAACTATGGAGGATTCTGGAAGAGTGGCGAGCGAGAAGCAGGGGCATCTATGGAGGATTCTTGCGGCTTTTCCGATTTCCGGCGAGTTTCATGCTGGGATGTGAACAGGCTGCTATGGAGGATTTCCTGCGAGGCTTCGCTGCTTTTCCGACAAGTTTCTCCATTCGGGTCGGTGAGTTTCTCTCGATTTTCATATGAGTTTTTCTAAATCTCTGTTATTTCCTGCTTATTTCGATGTTCTGTGAAGTTTGAGGATTGCAGTCTGGAGTCTGTATGTTTCTTGTGTTGATTTTTATATTTGCTTGTAATGTTGAGTTTACTTTTCCTTGAGACCAGGCCTTGATTTTTGTTGATTTTTTTCAGTTTGTTTTGGATATAGAAGTTTGTCAAATCTGGTGATGTAAGTGAAGTGAAGTTTCTTTGGTCATGCTGCTCTGCTTGATTGTGCTCTTGGGGAGGAGAAGTTGAATTTTTAAAATTCATCTCGAGGGAAGATAAGAAAAAATGTGTACCATTCACGTTTTTTAGAAAATTCAAAAGGGCATAAATCTTGCAGAAGCAATATCTGGAGTTTCAACCGTTGGATCGAGTTGAAATTTTGTCAGCACGTTCGAAACTTGTGGAATTAGATTCTGAACGGTGGAGATCTTATTTGGAGCTCTATATTGATGGGAATAGGCTGCGAACAGAAGTTCTGTTTTTGAGCGATTCACTTCTGCGCAGTTGAGGTAAAAAGGTCGTTTCTCATAAACCAACCGTTGGATCGAGCTGTAATTTGGACAGCACGTTTAGGACACATAGGGGTTAATTCTGGACGGTGGTGATCAGGTTTGGAGGTTCCGAGAGTTGTGAACAGTAGTCTCCAGTTGGTGTTTGTTGGTGAGGACGTTTAGAGGTATCAATTGATGTTTACTAGTTCTTTTGAGTTCCTAATTAATATTGGGTGAAGTTAATCAAGACTTCTCTGTTCTCTTTTCTTGTAATTTTTCCTTGATCTTGTTATTGTGGATTATTTAGGTCCAAAAATTGAAGAATCCAACTATAGATGAATTACACAAAGTCTTGTGTACTTACAAGGAAAACAGTTTCCTAATGAAGAAGTTGGGCCAATCTATTGGGGAGGAATAGAGTTATCCTCTCCTGAAGCTATTTCTGGTCTTTTTGGCTCCACATTGCCAACTACAGTATGTTACTCTTTCCAATAAGTGTTGTGCGAACAGAGGAGTGGACGACGGGCTGTTGCGTGAACGGCAAGACGTGGTCTCGAATTTTGTTGTTGAAGAATTAAGAATTTGCAGGAAAAAGGAGGAGGGTTCTTAGATATATTTCCAATTTGGAAATTTTTATTTGTATTATCTGTTACACGTTTAATATGTATGATTTGTATTAGTGTTTGTTTTTGGGTAATTATGTGTGGTTTCTGGTTGTTATCTGAGTGGATGCTGAGATTTATTGTTGTTGTCTGAATTGACTAAGGATGAGCTGCTACTGTTTAAGGGGTTGAGTAATGAATCAGAGCATACTAATCCAAAGGAGGATTCTTGGGATGTTGTAGTATTTTGGTGTTTGTCTTGGAGACACTTTTGGAGATGTCATCGAGACAAGAGTTGTATGCTGCTGGTATGCCCTATTTGCATCCACAACACTCCTGTTTAAACAATAAACCATCACCAACAAAATCCCATGTGACTCAATCGAAAGATTTGATTGGAATTAATATATACATTATGTGTTACATATTTGTGTGGATTTATTTTCTTCGCCCAATAGTACCATAAATAACTCAATGGTACACTTGTAATTCACCGAAAAAGCGACTGGCCGGAAATTTATCCGTCCAGAAAATTCGAAAAAAGGCTACAATAATAACTATGGTACAGTAATTAGGTCAATGGTACAAAAATTAGGTCAATGGTACACAAATATATTGTACCAGTAGTCATCGGCAATAAGTAATTATGAGCTGTGATGTGAACAGTGTACGATTTGACGTGAACAATGCAAGATGTGACGTGATCAGTGCAAGATCTGACATGAATAGTGCAACATCATCATTCGAGGTACACATATATGTACTATAGTACACCATTATACTCGCCGGTACACAATTATAGGTGTAAAAGGCTATATTTGGCCATAGTTGTATTTTTAAAATATAGGTAGCCATAGTTGTAGTATTACTACATAATTTGGCCTTCAATGTAAGTGACCCTTTGAATTATACATTGAGGCAAACACTAAGTTAACAGATTACATAGATTACTAAATATATCTTTATAGGGTAAATTGCACGTTTAGTCCTATGAGAATTTGTACTCAACAGATTTGATCTCACGTTCTTTTTTGGTCTTTTTTTAAGCATATTTAATCCCACTCGTGAAAATAAATTGCATATATGGTCCCATGAGAATTTGTGCTCAACAGATTTGATCCCACATTAATCCATTAGTTGGTTTTAACTTAAAAATCTTATGGGATTATTTATATTTAAAAAAAAAAATCAAATTCATGAGCACATAATTTTATGGATTAGTTGTGCAATTTACCTTATTTTTATGTAGAAATTCATGCCTAGAAAACCATATTTATTATGATTGGCTACAAAAGGAAAAAAACCTACCTCTCCGGATTATTACAAAAGTGTCAAAATCATATGAGTGGTTACATCATTAATACATTATTACTCCTTTGACTCATTTTTTTTGTCATATTCACGAACTAAAAAAAAATTACAATGAGATATTTTTACCCTTTTTTTAATTAATTTATATTATCAATTGTACAACTATGTATTGTATACTATAAAAAAAATAGTAGAAAGACAAAAGTAGAATATAATTATATTAAGTTTTTATAAATTAATGCAAAAATGACAACTGTTTTGAGTAAAAAATTATTCTTTAGAAAGATAAAATGAGCGTATTTATTAGGTAACGATGAGTTTAATGTAAACAGGTGGATGAGGGTTGTGCTCATGAGTAGAATTAGAAATCAAATAGCACTGCATAGTACTCCTGTCCTGTACATTCTTTAAATTCGATCTTAGAGCAGTCCCAATGAGAACGCTTTTCTGGTGGCAAACGACTAATTGCCACAAATTCCCTATCCAACGCAGCCGCAAATGTGTCGGCAAAATACCATATGTGAACAGTGCGTGACAAATTTGCCACGCACTGTTCATAACGCAAATGTTTTACTTTTTTTTTAACGCTAGAAAAATAATAATTGGACAAGTGCCGTCCCTGTGATTGATTTCATTATATTATATATATGCACCCGGTGCAATGTACAAATCAAATATATTCTAAAATAGTTACACCATTTATATTACTGAAAAGTTATACAAATTATTATTAAAAAGTTTCACCATTAAAAATACACTTTTTAATAATATTATATGTGACTTTTCAATAGTATTTACGGTGTACTTGTGCATACAAGACTAAGCTATATATATACATATTCCTAATTCCTTCAGGATTTAATTCTAACCAATAACCAACTTATTATAATAGCGATAACTAATTATCATGGGTGGTTGGTAATTAAATATAGAAAATTTGAAATTCTTTCAAGTTAATTATATAATTTTGGTAAATTAATCTTATCTTATACCTGTTATAATGATGATTATTTTATTTTTTATTTTTTTTGAAAGATAAAAGTGAAATATATTGAATCGAGCATAAGAGATGCTCAACTCCCGAATTGTACACCAAAGGATATTACAAGAAAAGACTTACAATTTTGCCGGAATGCATTCTAAAGGATTACACTGCCAACTAATAAATTGATAAGCAAAAGTTAGGGGGTAGTGAGATCGAATCCACTTCCATGAACAGTATTTGATGCTATCAATGAGTTCATTCAAAGTATACGAACTCGCTTTGAATATCAAACTATTACGGATTTTCCAAATCTTCCAAAGAGCAGCCTGCCAAATTAATCCAAAAAATTTCTTTCTAATCTGACCCTTTTCTGACTCCACAAACTCAATAAAATGATCTCGGGCTGTCGAGGCATGTGGGATAGACTTATCAAGCCAAGACAATAAGGCTTGCCAAACGAGTAGAGCAATTGGGCAAGAGAACATGAGGTGATTAGAGGATTCCAATGTACCTCTACACAGTGAACATAAGCCATCTTCCAAGCCAGAAGTGAGACCTCACCTCATTAAATTATCCTTTGTAGGAATTCGTTCGCGCACAACCTTCTAAGAAAAGCCTGAAATTTTGGATGGGATCGCCTTCCACCACAACTTCCTCCATGAAAATTGTATCTCTACTTCACTTGAATAAGCTTCCACAATCAAATCATACATCTCCTTTGTAGAGAAGTGATTCTTCATCGAACCTTTCCACCTCCACGAATCCGAGAATTCCTGTTTTATTTTGTACCTGTGAATAAATGCCATAACTCCAAATAATCAAGAAATTCGTTAGCATTAAACTCTCGACCCCACTTGAAAGCCTAAGACTCACTTCCCACATCCCAAAAATTTCCAACCACTTCCTCCTTTTGAATTGATAAATTGTATAGCAACGAAAATCGATCTTTTAAACGGACTCCCTTCTCTACCCAAGGATCATCCCAGAACCTAACAAAATTTCCATTTCCTAATGAGAAAGACAAGTTCTCTCTGAATACACCCCCAATCTGACTCCACCACAACTCATACATGTCTTTCCACCATAGTGACCAATTTTTACTAATTGAACTTATGTCTGACACCCACTTAAATGACTCATACCTAGACTCTATTACTTTGACCCAAAGAGATCTATCCCCCGAGACCCACCGCCAAAACCATTTACATAACAAAGCCATATTAAAGGCTTTAATATCCCTCACTCCTAGACCCCCCTTAATTTTACTCCGACACACTGATTCCCATTTCACCCAGGCAATTTTCCGACTCTCCCCCTTACCCCCCCCAAGAAAGTTGCTTTGCAGTTTTTTTAATGTTGAAAGTACACTCACAGGGGCTTTAAAAAAGGAAAGATAGTACACTGGCAAAGCTGATAGAACCGAATTCAAAAGAACCAATCGACCTCCAAATGATAAGTATCTTCTTTCCCAACCCGAAAGTTTATGTTTGAATCTATCGATCAATGGCTTCCATACTTCTTTTTTCCTGAAGTTAGCTCAAATTGGTAAAACCCAAATATGTAAAAGGGATTTTCCCCACTTTGCATTGCAAGAACCCATCTAGAAACTCCAATAGTCGGGGCTGAACATTCACACCATGAATCGAGCTTTTGTGAAAATTTACCTTAAGACCAGATGCGATTTCGAATATCTGTAGGATTCCCTTCAAACACTTTGCATTTTTTTCCGAAGCTTTTCCTACTAAGAATGTATCATCCGCAAATTGCAAATGGGTAATTGTTATCTTGTTTCTCCCCACTTCAATTCCTTCGAATTCTTTCTGAAACACCACCTTGTTCATCAAATAACTAAGTCCTTCAGCCGCAATCAGGAATAGAAACGGAGATAAGGGATCTCCTTGCCTAATCCCTTTTTGGAGCTGAAATTCACCGGTTGTGCTTCCATTAATCAGAATTGACATTGAGGCAGAAGAAATGCAACCCCGAATACACCTCCTCCACTTCCAATTGAAATTCATGCCTCTCATCATATCATCTAGGAACTCCCACAAGACTGAATCGTAAGCTTTCTCAAAGTCTACTTTGAAAATAAAATTTTTCTGCTTACTCTTCTTTCCAAAATCAATAGCTTCATTTAATACAAGAATGTTGTCCAGGATCTGTCTCTTGCCCACAAAAGCAGTCTGGTTCTCAGAGATCACTGATTCAACAACTTTAGCCAATCTATTGGCTAATACCTTTGCCACAATTTTGTACATGCATCCAATAAGAGCAATTGGTCGAAAATCTGTTAGACCGCTGGCGTCAACCTTCTTTGGGATCAATGTAACAAAAGTTGGGTTTCCACCCTTGACAAGCCTGCCTGTACTGTGGAAATCCTTCATGAAAGACATGATATCTGATTTTAGGGTTGACCACATCTTTTTTATAAATTTAAAAGCGAATCCATCCGGACCCGGACTCTTATTTCCCCCGCAACCCCACACAGCAGCTTTCACTTCCTCTTCAGAGAATGGAGCAATTAAGAATTTATTCTAATCTCCAGAAACTCTCTTGTATATCAAATTAGCAAAGGAAATGGTACCTTTTTTATTCTTCGAAAAATGTGTGCTAAAGAACCGAAATACTTCGCTCTTTATTCTATCCACTTCTTCAACCCAAATTCCATTAATGAGCAAACCATCAATCCTATTGATCATATTCCTCTTGTTAACACATTTGTGAAAGAAAGATGAATTTGCATCACCTTCTCGAATCCACTATTCTGGACTTTTGATAATTGTAGTCGTTCTTGATTTTTTTCAGTTGATAGAGTGCAGCTTTTGTCTCTTTCATTTTCTTGCATTCTTCTTCAGATAAATCGCGGGTTTCCTGGCAATTATCCAATTCATAAAAAAGAGTGCTTGCCTCAGCAATTTTCTTCTCGGTGGCCCCAAATTTCTCAGAACTCCATGTTTTGATATCTGCTTTCAATAGTTTCAATTTCTCTTTGAATACATAACTGCCCCAACCTTCACAAGAGTAACTTTCCCACTTTTCATTAACAAATGATGCAAACTCAGGATGTTTCAACCATTCATTAAAGAAACAAAATGGTTTCGGACCCCAGGTCTGGTCACAGTAGTGTAGAAATATAGGACAATGGTCTGATCCTCCCTTAAGAAGGCCACACAATCTACACGAGCCCCACTCGACAAACCACTCATTTGAAACAAGTGCACAATCAATTCGACTGCAACATCGACCGTTAAGCCTAGACCAAGTAAATTTTCTTCCCACAAGATTGACATCAACCAAATCCGCTTCCATGATGAATTCTTCAAATTTCTTAGAGTTTGAGGTCAGTTGGTACACATTCCTACCCTTTCTTTCAGTACAACTTCTAACTTCATTAAAATCACCAATCAGACACCATCGTTCCACAGATTTATTTTGCATTTTCAGGACGAGTGAGTTCCAGAGCCTTGTTTTTTCTCTAGACCTACTGGGACCATAAACATTCACAATCCCATAAATTTTTCCTGAATTAACCCATTTTCCTTCAACACCAAGTGCTCCATCAATTGCCCATATATTTTTAACCTCAAATTTTCCTATATCCCACAAGCTCCAAGTACCACCAGATTGTCCTGTTGCATCAATTGCTGCCCACCCCACATTTGTTCCACCATCCCAAACAGAATATGGGTTGAGATTATCGTGATCACAACACTTGATTTCTTGCACACACACAAAATCTGGACAATACTTACTAATTAGCCCACGAAGTTCCTGTTTCTTTATAAAGGTCTCGTTTACATGTCCAATATAGCATCATAAACAACATCATTAGTTATTTTTAAAATAAGATAAATTAATACAAACGTAAACTTATTATAATGAATCTAACGGTTATATTTATATATCCAAAATGACTTAGTCTTGTATGCACCGGTTACACGGTACAACTCAAGTTCATTTTTAAAAAGTTATACAAAATATTACTGAAAAATTACACATATTATTACTGAAAAGTGTATCTTGAATGGTGTAACTTTTCAGTAATAAATTGTGCAACTTTTTGAAAATGAACTTGGGTTGCATCGTGTAACCGGTACACAAGAGACTTACCCATCCAAAATAGAACCATAAACAACAATCATTAATAAAAAAAATATATTTTTAAAGAATTAGATTAATTAGTACTGGCCTAAACTTATTTTCTCATACATGGCACCAGACTATTGGACGAATGGAACTCCACTACACTGCAAAGCACTGTTGAGTCACCACTAGTTTTGCCAAAACGTGCATATTTTATCAAGATAAATAATTTTATATTTTAAACCAAACATACCATAAGTAAATACCCAAAAAATAATTCACCAATACATAAAAAATAACTCACGATATCTCAAGAACAAGTCAAAGTAAATACCTAAGAACAACTCACAATACTCCAAGAATAAGACTAAAGTACTAAATATCCCAAAAATAACTCACCAATACCCCAAGAACAAGTTTAAGTAAATAAACAAATAATAACTCACAATACGCAACAAAATAATTAATAATACCCGAAAAATAAATCACTAATACCGCTAAAAAACACATAGTGTAGCGTGTAGTGTATATTTTAAAAAATTCAAAATTAAAATTGAAATTAATCCAAGTGTACGGTTTGACACAAATTTTTGTGTTTAATTTTGTAACAAATAAGTATGGCAAATGAATACTCCTATATATATATATATGGCAAGTGTACTGTATGCCATCGAACTCTTCATTTGAGTGAGTGTCCGGGTTCGATTCTCCTATGTATTATTTAATGAGTTATTTGACTCGTGCAAGGCACGAGATTTTGAGTTTGGATCGAGTATGAGATATGACGAGAGTTTTTGTGTGAGCCTCACAACCAATATGCCAATCTTTATTCCCTTCCCGTGAGTAGGTGCAAAGTGAAGAAGACGTTATTAAAAATACTAATATATAATAGTGCTTCACGTCTTTCAAGTTTGATGAATTTTCTTTAATTTTGTCTCACTAGAAATTTAACACTACTATGTTTTCTCTGTGGGTGATCCTTGTTTCCTTTGTGGGTCTTGTTTCCCTCTTAAACAATCTCACTTCTCTTGCAAAATGGATTTTCAACATTCTCTTCCGACCAACAAAAGATCTCAAGGCTTACGGGTCGTGGGCACTGGTTACCGGTTCAACCGACGGGATAGGCAAAGCCTTTGCCTTCCACCTTGCGGCCAAGGGTCTAAATCTCGTCCTCGTCAGCCGGTGTCAGACTAAGCTCGCAGCCATATCTTCCCAAATTCAAAATAGGTATTAAAAAAAAAAAAGCATTGTCTCATGCATCTAAAAGTTCAAACTTATAAAAAAATAAAGTGAAATTCATTCATTTATATCGACAGACACCCCTCTATAACGATCAAAACACTAGAGCTCGACTTTCGCGGAGTCGACGACGTCGTGTCGAGAATGAAGGACGCGATCGAGGGCGTCGATGTCGGGGTCTTGATCAACAATGTTGGGTTAACATATCCAAGGGCCATGTATTTCCATGAGGTGGATGAGAAAATATGGATGGATTTGGTGAGGGTAAATGTGGAAGGTACAACTTATGTTACAAAAGTAGTAGTGCCGGGGATGGTTGCAAGGGGGAGAGGGGCAATTGTCAACATTGGCTCCGGCGCTTCGGTGGTTGTACCTTCACATCCTCTTTATGCCATCTATGCTGCCACCAAAGCGTAAGGATCCATCTCCATCGCTTTAATTTATTTTGCTTTTTTTTTAGTACATATGATATGATGAAATTAATTATTAATGTCATATTCAAGGCCCAACATTTTATTGAGTCAAATGATTCGTGTCAACTTGGGGGCCTAAAGTTTTTTGCAAATAATAGAATAAATGGTATTATGAGTTATTTTAATAAAAAAAATGAGTTGACATATCATTAAAATGTATTAATTGTGGAATGTGGAGGGTGTAAGTTGGTCTCTCTAAAGAAAATATGAATTAAAAGGGTATTAGTTGTTATTAATGAGTATTAATTGTAAGCATTATTAGAGTAAAAATTATGATTTTTTTTACTAAAGAATATTGCAAAATAGTCCTTATATAAATCAACTTCCCCGTATATACATACTCAATATTTTTTTTGAATCATTATACGTAAATATATTTATATATATTATATTAATTCTAGTATAAGAGTGTCTGAATAATAAAATGTACATTATGACTTTTGTATTATTCAAAATTTTATATTGACTTTAAATTCTATGATAAAAGTAGATGGTTAAATATTGTCTTTGAGTTAAAATGAGATTTTTTTTTTTCAGGATTCAAATATTTTCTTTTAAATTATATAAAAAAGAGTAGGTAATGTGTGAAAATAGTTCGTGATAAGTTTATCATGAAATTAGTTTAAAGTATCAAATATTTGGTCAAATGTAGCAAAATATGCATCAGGTGTATCAAAAGCTGAGGTCAATATATAAATTTAATTGACCTCAACTTACGATACACTTAATGTAATTTTTAATATATCTAATTAAATGTGATATTTTAAAACCGATTCATGATAAACTTATCATTAACTATAATATTATTCACTTGTACTGTCACCAACCAACCACAGTAACTTTGAGTAGGCAAGTGCAACTGCAAACTGGCAACTGGCAAATCTATAATGTGCCACGTGATTTCAATAAATTATTCTGTCAATAAATAATAATTTATAATGAAAACAAAATTATAAAAGCGTTTCATGAATATGTATTAATGTTTTCGTAGCTACGCTTTTAAAGCGTTTCATGCGCATATGCAGCGTGCGGTTGCAACTGTATATATTAGGGGTGGGAAAATTATCCAAAATTTCGGTATACCGATACGAATAAAAAATATTATAATATAATTTTTTGTGTGCTAAAATTTTCGATACCATAATAACATATGAATCCAAAAATACCGAAATTCCAAAAAAAAATTAAAATATCTTGGTATCTTATGTCAAAAATATATTTTGATATTTTTTGCGTACCATGATTTCAGTATGAAATAATATAATAACACTTCTTATGTCCCGATATTACAGTATATCAAAAGTTACGGGTTGATGATATTATAAAATATTACATACTGAAATTTTTGAATGATATACAGTATGAAATTGTATTTTCAGTTTATCGTATCGAATCACACCTACTAAGTTTATAATTATTAATTATGAGATCATGTCCTACTTATATGAAATATATATATTTTATAATTTGGACAAATGACATGTGAAGGGAGAAAATATTAATACACGGTGTACAATCAAAAAATAAAATGGTTGATTGAATGACAAATTATAAAATATGAATACTCCCTTCATTCATTAAAAAATAAACATATTGTCTTTTGCAGGAGTTTTAAGAAAATAAATATGCTATGAAAATAAAGAAAAATATAAATTAATAGTGTAAAATATAATCATTTAAAAAAATTGATTACTTTTTCCAAATAGACAAATAATAATGTGGATCATTTTTCACATGTCGAGGGAGTACTATAATTTAATAACTATGCACCCCAATTACAACTCATGCATATGATACTGATCTTTTTATGCCAATCCTTCAGTTTCATTTTAATAAAGAAAAAGATTTGTAATTATGTTTTATATTAATCGTTTACCTTTGTAGTTTGAAGCATTTAATTACTAATAATTGCTTATAATTATGTCACTTGCAGGTATATTGATCAATTGTCCAGAAGTCTATATGTGGAGTACAAGCAATATGGAATTGACGTCCAATGCCAGGTAATAAGTAATTAATTTGAACTATTAGACATGAAAGAAATTATTGAAATGATTCAATCTTTTTTTTATCGAAAATGTTAGTGGTTAGTAGTTAGAAGTTAGTTCACCAAGTCTCCATACACTCATAAGGAATTCAATCTTGATTAGATATTATATAAAAATAGTTCATAATAAATTTATCATAAAATTATTTAAAAGTATCAAATGTTTAATCAAATATGTCAAAAAATTTATTATGACACCCTTAAAATATTTGGTAAAACAAAAGGTGTTTGACAACTTATATGATATTAAAATAAATTACTTACAATTTATAAATTGTATAAATATAAATTAGAATATCCAATTTTTTTTTTCATCATCTTCACCGCCATCCACCTGCCCACCCCAAGCCCCGGCAAGCTGCCACTTATCCTCTATCTCTAGCAATATGTTAATTAGAATTAGTTTTAAACTTTATTTATGATTAATTATTAAAAAATTTATAAGTTGTATTAATTAAATAATTTAACAACTTATAAAGTAATTAAAACTAATATTTTATAAGTTCTTCGTACAATTTTAAAGATGTTAGGACTTATAGAATGCTTAAAATAAATTTATTCAAATACTTTTAATTAAACAATTGATATTTTGCATAATTGTTCTAATAGTCGGCTGACTTGGCCGATTAGTCAGTGACTAATCGCTAGTCGGCCCTTAGCCCGACCCGATTTTCACCAAGTCGATAGTGGAAACGTTTAGGGATAGTAGTCGGCGCCTACAACCCATTAGGCAGCGATTAGGCCGACTAGACACTGGCTAGATAACGATTAGAACGTTTAAATGTCGACTAAGTCATTCCCAATTAAGCATATTTCTACCTTTTAATCTTTTTTTTTTTTGCAAACCCTAATAAAATAAAATTAGAACAAATAAAATATTAATTTTGTTTTAATTTTTAAATTATCACTTTCTTAAATTTTAAGTTTCATAGTTGTTATCACTTATAATTTTAATATTAAAAGGTGGTGATGTTAATTAATTTTTTAATTATTTTATGTACATGCATTATTAATTTATTAAATAATTAATTATATTTACTGTTTAGGTGCTTTTGATTTGTCCCCGACTAATCCCGACTAGTCGTTAAACCCTAGCGACTTTTACAACATTTCTCTTTACAATTACACTTACTGCTTGCTCAATATATGTTTATGAAACACTACAGGTACCACTATATGTGTCAACAAAAATGACATCAAGGGTTGCATTTGTAGAGAAACCATCAATTTTTATACCTTCAGCAGAAAAATATGTAGAAGCAGCAGTTGGATTCATAGGGCATGATGAAGCAAGGTGCACCCCTTACTGGGCCCACTCACTCCAGTGGTTCTTTGCCTCACTCTTACCCCATGCCCTTCTTGATTCTTGGAGGCTTTCCATTGGAGTCAAAAGAAGGATGAAATTTATTCACTCTCCTCAATTTTAAACTTAGTATAACCTCATAATTTATTATGATAACCAAGATTATATATGCATCAAGTGCACCTTATAATATGGTTGTGTTTTTAAATAATTATGAATATTTTTTATTAAAAAGTTACGACGATTATTGAACTGAATAGTTGCAATTATTTAACTCAAATTGTTCAATATAAATAACCATAACTGTTTAAAATTGTGAACAAATTTTGCCCCAATGAAAATTTATTAAGGGGTGGTTTGGTACAGTGCAACAAAAATATCAAATTATATGACCTATCTTACTAAAAATTTTGGTGTATAAAAACTAATATCGACACATACTAAAGGTTTTGGTATATCAAATTTGCATACATATAACATACTAGAAATTTGATACTCCCGTGCCCCAGGGAAATTCGCTCCCCTGGGATTTCACGATTTAAAAAAAAATGTAATTTTTGAATAAAATAGTGATAAATGGTTAAATATGTGTAAGCTATGAGAGTGTGCACGTAAGTTGATGTTTCATTTTTAGTAGTGTGCAAAATTGTGTAGGACATCCAAATAAGAAAAGTATCCAAATTTCTTTAGAACAGAGGGAGTATAACGTAACATATCAATTTTTCAGTATATATAAAAAATTACCAAAATATCGTATTTCATACTGATATTCTTGGTATATTGTATAGTTAGTTCCTCAGATAGACCACTAATCTCCACATTAGTATGATATTTATCCACTTTGGATTAGGTCACTCAAAATTTTAATTCGACTTTTCCCAAAAGGTCTCAAACCAATAGAGATATTTGTTCATCCTCTTAAATTTTATGATCCTCCGATATTATTTTGATGTGAGATATTGATACCTCAATAGTCCTCCACTCAAACAAAGACCTCCAAGCCTCTTCTCAAAGAACTTGCTCTATCTATAGGTCAACTCACCTAGTCCACAGAAATCTTATTGTTGTTGAGGAAATTGGTTTCATGACCAACTAATTGAATAAGACAAAATATAAAGTGAAAATGATTTATATATGCATTACTTTAAAGAGTATGAGTTGTTTCACTAATTGACATCAGTTATTTTTATTAATGGGTATTAGTTTTGAATCGTACAAGTTGTTTCACTAAATAGTATAAGTTGAAGGGTGTGAATTATATTAGTTGTCATCACTAAAGAGTGAATTTTTCTACAAAAAATTATTGCGAAGTGATTTATGTATGAACAAGTTTCATATTGTACATACTTACTTAAATAACTAATTAGTTCAAAACTAATTAAATTAAACATTCACTTTGCAATTACACTTCTAATCTTATTAATTAAATGAGAGTTATAAGTCTAAATTTGACGTAGCGAAAATACAAGAATACGAAACATGATCATTGTAAACTCAGCGTCACAATAATATTTCAATAATTAAATTCAACTCCTGTTATTATGACCTTGAGATACTCATTAATAACAGCTAAACTTGGAGAATAAGAAATAATAAATCCTAAATATAATAAAAGTCTAAATAAATCTTCTAATTAAGTATATTTATCATATCAAATATTGATAGTGATATTCTTCCATATCTTCATCATTTTCTCACACTTCGAAAGATTCGTCCTCGAATCTGCAAAAAATATTATCTTGAGTAGTAGAATATGAGACAATACGTTTGCAAAAAAAAAAAGTGACAAAAATATATATCTCATTGACTTAAAAAATGTCTACAATACGTACATTGCCTAAATTCTTAAGACGATATGTTTATAGAATTGTCGAAGGAAAATTAAAATAACTATAATTATTTATAAAATAATAATAATTATTATTATCATCAACTTTTTCAATATATTCATTTTGAATTTGTGGAGGATTGGTGGTGGTACAATGAAATTTTTTTGACTGAATTAAAAGGGTGGGCGATCGGTGGATTGATGGAGAAGAGGTATGTTTGGATCCATCGAGGTGGTGTGGTGGTGGAGGTTTTGATCGGGGCATGGGGTGGACAATGTGACATTGGCAAAAAGGACTACCAAACATGGGGATGGTGGCGACAAGGATGTTGGTGTGTGAACGTCTCAAAGTGAGTAGCTGTAGAATTCCATTGACGGCAATTTCCAACTGAGATAAAAAAAAAAAATTCTTCCTCAATTGAGATTGTGTCGACAGTGGTATAAGGATGTAAAGATGGACTCCCACGTCATACAGGATCATGCGGGAGAGCTGCGGCTGGTAGAGGGTCGTGACTAGCAATCAGTAGCTCATGGATGCATTGGAGCCCAGAATCGGCTTCGAGCCAATAAAAATTGATCAATATCTTCCATATCCCATGGAGGATCGCTAATTGAGGAGTTGATCAGAGTTCCACTCGAGCCAGTGCGACCCGGCCAGCCAGACGTAGAAGTAGAGATGTTAAACGGGCTAACCCTAACCCTATAGGGTCAGCCCTAACGGGCTTCAGGCTAAACCGGTTAGGGCCTTATTCTTTTTATTCTTAACGGTCCTCTAATATTTGAGAGCTAACCCTAACCCTAACCCTAGAGGTCCTCGGGCTAAACGGGCCATAAACGGGCTTTGCCACAAAAAGAGAAAAAATCTAAATTTTAGCACATAATCTAATTAATGGTCATAAAATGTTAATATTTAAACTAGAACCTAAACATTGCCCATAATTTTAATAAAATTAATAAAAATAGTTTAACATAACTACAAAAGTTCTAAAGTCAACACTTAAATACTTAAAAGTACAAAATAAAACCATTAGAAAAATAAAACCGTATGTCGAAAACAAACTGCTCACAAAGTTCACATATCACAGTCCAATTAAGCATCATGTGTAAAACTGGATCTAATAAATTAATTAACAATCCCAAAAATCCAACGATAAATCAGTGAAGACTGCTTTGATACCACTTGTTAGAAAATTTATACAATTACAAGAATATATACATAATTCAATAAGCATCTTACATGCAAAAATTCTAGGACAACAACATGCTTGATCATCAAGAATTAATGGATTTAGTGAAATACCTGGTTCCATAGCAATGTATTGTATAGGGAAAGCCTCACCAATTTAGCACGATCAATGGGGTGGTTTATGGTCTTCCTCAACTAAATCTCTGTATGGTCCTTCGTTTTCTCTCTTGATGGAGAATGGTAGAAAACTATATGTGATTTAGTATATTGAGAGTCATAACCATGATGCCTTTATATAACACTCAATTAAAGTTCTCATAATCTCCATAATTGTGCCCTAATGTGTATCTACTCACAATTCTATATCAATTTCAATAATCATTGGACTCACCATGGATCACTCAATTAACTCCAATAATTTATTGGCTAATATAATTGCATAAAATATGTGTATAGGAAATAATAATTTCCTAACACAACACTCATCTACAATCACTGTGATAGAGATTTTTTTGGTCCCATAACTTTTGCACTTTTCCAAAAACGTCCCAATAAAGTTACTTTATCCAATTACGTCCCAAATGTCTATTAAGTATACAATTTACGTCCCAAATCTCGCCGGATTTAAGCGGAGTAAACGAAACGACGTCGTTACGATCCCATGTGCCGATCACGTGCCATTTAAATTGGGGCTTTCCGACGATCACGTGTCATTTGAGACGTAATTGGATAAATTAACTTTATTGGGACGTATTTGAAAAAGTGCAAAAGTTATGGGACCAAAAAAATTTCTATCCAATTAATACTTGTTTATAAGAATTACTCCTATGTTCTAAAGGAAATTTATACACTTTATTTATTTGGACCTCTTACATTAATTTGCAAACAACGAAGAAAAATAACATCGATTTGCGTAAACACTCACAAACACATAATAATTCATATGCCACTACTTTTTTTAAAAATTATTCTGTCATTCCGTGACTATCTTTCACATTATATGGGACTACAATGATTTATTAAAATATGAGTGCAGGATTTTTTGTCAACAATATTTGGATATTTTATATTTGTTAAAAAATTTAATTTCATATTGCATATTTAATATATTTTAATTTCAAAATTTGTTATTATTATTATTATTATTATTATTATTATATGCTTAATAAGATTTATTTACTTTGTGAATTTTAAAATAATTTCATTAGAAAATTTTCTTAGATTCATAAACTAGTTTTCAAATTTGTTGTACGGTTTTTATGTTCACTTAAATGATTTCTAAAAACCACTTCATAATTAGTAATTAGATTATTGAAATCATTTGAAAGCATTAATTATTTTGTAAGTGATAAAAACTTATATATAAAATATTTTACGGTGTGAAATATATCAATTTATATAAAACGTTTACGTTGTGATAAAAGTTATATTAAATGTTCCACCGTGTGAAACATGCTAAAAGATAAAATTTATATTACTAATTTAAATAAAAATAATTTTTATATTTTAAAAATAACTAAAAGGAGAATATATATTTTTAAAATAACATATACAAATTGGTTCTTATTTTTTTTTATTGATTTATATTGATAATATATTGTTAATGTACTAATACTAATACATCTTTTAATATTTACCAATGTTACTATAAGTACAATATATATTTTTCATATAATATAATAGCAAAATATGTGTTATTATAAGAAAAATATTACTTTTTCATAATTTTTTTTTTATAGAAATAGTTATTATTTTTATTTAAATTATTCAAAGTTGAAAACACACCGGCCACCGCCCCTCAAAAGACTATACACCACTCTCATTTCCTCCCTCTCACTCACTCAGCATTTTTCGGATCACCTAAGGAAATTAAATAAATAAATAAATAGCAATAATATTATTTATCATTATTTTTAAAAAAAATTCCAGCACGAATTATAACTGTGATCATCCTTTTCATTTCGTTTCAATCCAATTTTCCGTGTTAACTTCAATTTGAAAAAAAGGCGAAAGGAAAAAATGAGTAATGGAGAGCTTCTCAGCGTGGAGCCGTTGGAGATGAAATTCCCATGTGAGTGTTTTCTCAATTTCATCTAAATTTACGTTTATACGCATTTCGATTTCTCTTTTAATATTTTTTATTTTTTGTTGGATTGGTTAGTTGAGTTGAAGAAACAGATATCCTGTTCTTTGCAATTGACGAATAAGACCGAGAATCAGGTCGCCTTTAAGGTGAATTTTACTTGATCTGAATTTTCGATGAATATATTTCTTGCTGCTTGTTAATTTTCTGGTGTTTTTCATTTCCAATTACTTTATTTTTTTTAGGTTAAAACCACAAATCCGAAGAAATATTGTGTTCGTCCAAACACTGGAATTGTTTTGCCCCGTTCAACCTGCGATGTTGTCGGTAATCTTATGTTTACAATCAGAATTTTTGGTAGATATTCATAGGAATGTGATTGAATCTAATTAAGTTTTTTCAATATCATCAAGCTTTTCGTTTATTTCTTGCTATTAAATTTGACAACAGAGTTGATTATAGGAGCATGATTTAATCTATTCCTTCTATTATCTTTTTTTTTTTTCTTCTTGAGCTGTGCACTAGTTAATATCGAAATTAAGTAGCAGTAGAAGGTTTTTCAGACAAGTATATGAGAATGGAAGCATTGATATTGAGTATAGTTCACCATAACCTGGTTCATTCCTACGTATATAACGATCTGGTCAATGAATTGGACTGGAATGTGATCTTGAATCAAACTAATAGTCAATTGGATGGAAACATAGTTAGAGTTGAGTGTTAGTTTGAGATGTTTTAGGTACATATTTTTGGCAGAGGCAGTTCTGAAAGTGAACTGCAGAACTTACTCATCGCGAAAAAGCTTTGCAGGGTGTTTGCAACCACTACTAGTTGTTTATTTTATCTTTATGAAATAGAAGTGATTCTGTGCTTCTTTTAACTGATTAATATATTGCTTATAAGCTGGTTATGAGAAGTAGTCATACATCAACCTAAAACTGATTTTAAAAAAAGCGGATTTATAAACACTACTACTTCTATATTTTTTGCAAAAAACAAATTATGTTCGTACACTACCCATTTTTGAGCTTCCTAGAAAAATTAATTCGAATCACTTCTCTGAAGCACAATCAATTGCAAACACTCCTTTAGTTTGAACATAATCACTGTGGGAAATCTGAAGAAAGAACCCTAAAATTTGTGGCCACATTGGATAGGAATTCTTACTGAAGAAGAATTCAGTTTCCTGTGAGGAAACTAGCAAAGTGTGAATGATTGTCTTTAGTATTTGAAAATTTTCTGTGAATTGAATGGTGTCTTAGTTTATTTAATTATTTTTCTTTTAAATTCTTTGTTTAGTAGTATAGCTTAATAAGTTCTTACTTATCTCACTTCTGGATCTATTTGGCATTAATCTACAAGTGCTTAATTAAAGGTATCCTTTTTATGGTTTCTGATATCTGTGGCATATGCTGTGCAGTCACAATGCAAGCACAAAAGGAGGCTCCTCCAGATATGCAATGCAAGGATAAATTTTTGCTTCAGAGTGTGGTTACGACCCCCGATGCAACTCCAAAAGACATTACTGCAGAAATGGTTACTCTCTTGTCAATTAACTGTTGATCCAACACATTTTTTCATTTTGACAAGTATATTCTAAGGATTGTCAAATTCTTCAATTCGGTATTCCTACTGATATATTCCCCCTGTCCTATAAAAGTATGAGCCTAGTGCTGGACACGAGAATTAAGAAAAAGTAAAGGTATTGTGAGTATATTGTGGGGTCCATTCATAAATGAAATAATTGTTTGTGGGAGTGATAGCAATTTCCATCAAAGTAATGTGCATACTTTTGATAGACGGATGAATAAGGAAAGTCTGCATACTTTTAGTGGACAGAGGGAGTATTTTATTTATATAGTGACTGACATACTGATTAGGAATGAAAGGGCATAGAAATACATCATTAGCAGATAGCATTGCTGAAATGACTGATGAGAAATTTACTCTTGCAGTAAGATTTAGGTTTCTGTTCTTTGGTAGTGCTTGTGCTAATAAATAAATAATTAATGGGGTACCGAAAATAAAATGTTGGCAGGTATTTCGCGCAAGGCATAGAATAATTGTAAACAAGATTTAAACCAATTGCCAATACTATTGCATGCACCTTAATGATTTCTCATTCTAATATGATTTATTTTTTCATTTAAAGTTCAAGTGTTCAACCTGTTTAACAATTTGGGAAAACAGGGGTAGGAGTTCAATTTTTTTTACCTCTTCTCTATTAAAGGAAGCCGAGTGGCAAGTCTCATAATGAGGTTTGGTAAAAGACTAGTTACCATCATTGGTTCTGTTCGAATGTAAGGAGTTGAAGTACTGATTTATGAATGAAAAGTACTGTAGAAAAATCACATGTAGAACCTGCAAACAAGCTAATTTTCTTTAACAAAACAATGATGATCGATGTACTCTGTCCTAATTAAATGGTTCTCTTAACACCACAAAAAGAAAAAAAAAGTAGAGGACTCTAAAAGGAATTTGCTGCATTATGCCATTTTTCTAGGGGGCAGAGAAAGATGATATGCACTGCTTTTTTTTATTTTTTTGAGAACAACATGATATGCCGTTAATTGTAGACCTTTTCATTAAATATGTAGTTTATTGGATGCTGCATGCAATATATTTGAAGATTATGAGTAAAGAAATTGATATTATCACTTTTTGTAGTTTTCTAAGGAGCAAGGAAATGTGGAAGAATGCAAGTTGAAAGTTTTATATGTTGCACCACGCCAACCTCCATCTCCAGTTGCGGAAGGGTCGGAAGAGGGCTTTTCACCAAGGAACAATGCAGGAGAAAACGGCAGTGACGTATGTATCATATTCCTGGAGTTTTTTGTTTATAAGAAATAGTTCATTCTGCACGCACAAGCCTTGTGATCCATTTTTGTCCTTGCAAAAACAATTTTTGTGTGCAGGTTACAAGAGGGTTTGGGAGTGCAGATGTAAGGCCTCTTTTACACTTCCCTTGCATTCATAGTTGAGAATGCATGTTTTTAAAGTTCCATGGCCTCATTTGATTTCATTCTCTATGTCCACTATCATTTTTCAAATCATTCTCCCAAAATTAAATCAAATATGCATTACATTCACTAATCCATTATCTCCTACTACAGGCTGCTTTCAGTACATTCTTCCATAACATATTTCTCAGAACATGAAAAAACACAAGCAAACTTAAAATATGAACTTCAATTCATGAATAAACTCAAAGAACCTTAGGCTTGGTCCAACGTTGGGTATTAAGAGCAAAGGCCATAGGTTTGATTTTGGCTAAGATGGTTGGTATGACTTGGAGAATGAGAAGAGTGCCGAAGATAATATTATTGAATGATCTATATTTCATATAAGTGTCGATCGGAGGATGAAGTACATAAATGCTATAGATATATGAAACTGATGTACCTAAATAACCCAAGAGAAACATGACTTAATATCGTTTCATTATCTTTATTTCTCAGGCTAAATCTCTTGTTTCAAAATTGACTGAGGAAAAAGCTGCTGCAATTCAACGAAGTAACAAACTTCGTCAAGAATTGGTAAGTATTTAGCTGTGTTAATTTTTCTTACCTCATACCCAGTATAAGGCGTACTAGCAAACTGCAAAAATAATAATTCATGGTCCTTCGTCCCCTTTTAAGTTGTTTAAATGGTGTACCGTAAGTGTTTCAAATTGTCGAAGATATGATATCTGATGATGAGATACAATGTTTGAGAATATCTAGTTCAGTATATCGATAGCCACATTCTTAAGCTTGTGTTTGCAAACTCAAGTGAGAGGGTCAGAATCACTTTTTCTCAAAGCTGCCTTCACAGCTTTTGTCTTATAGAAGTGATTGTCACTATTAATTAGTGATTATAAACACCCCCTAAGCCAGCTAAAGGACTAATGCTATTACACTTTGTTAAATCCGAAGATGACGCTATATCCTTCATTGAGATACCATAGATATGGCTGACTGCTTTTCCTTTTGTTTTGCAATGAATATGCAAATTCAATTTGGTAAATTTGTAGCTGCTTAATGTACCGCTCATCCTTTTCAACAATGTTACGATCTATTCGTGCTGTGTAGGAACTGTTGAAACGCGAGAGCAACAAAGGTGGAGTATCTATCATGACCGTCATGATAATTGGCTTGATAGGTATCGTTTTGGGGTACCTCCTGAAAAGAACATGAACTCTTACTCGAGAGTGGTAGCTCAACCTTCTATCCACCAGGAGAAATTCTTGAAACCAAGCTTATGCCTGGGCTAGCTAATGTTTTGTATTTAGGTAGGTTTGACATTGCCTTTTAACATTCTTATTATAAAGTCTATATTTTATTATGTGCCTTATTATATCTTTCTTGTGCCTATTATTTAGGTCATAGAATTGCTGAGGCTCAATGAATCATGATCACAAGAACTTCAATCACGCCCCAAAATAATTCTTTCTTCTTTTATTGCCATGGATTTGGCCTGATTTGGTACTGTCGTGAGATAATCTTTCGCGTAGGTCTCGTGTGAGACGGTCTCACGTTTGAGATCAATCCTACATATTGCAATTATTGTTTTGTGGTTGTATCATACTATTGGCGACCTTAGGTTCTTTTCCAGAATGCCAATGAAACATTTGGGGGTGTTTTTTTTACTAATTATGCATTGAATAGTATATTATGAGTTACATATATATTTTTAGTCGTGACTTATTTTCAATAGGTGCGTATAGTATTTTATTGTCAGTTTTATGCTTAAAACTAGTAATTCATTTGGACGATGTACGATTTGATTATTAATAAATTTTAAAGTGAGATTAATTGTAATATAAATTTAAATTTAAATTTATTTTTTACTAACTAATTATTTTCTAAAATTCGTACATGAATATGGTGAGAAAATGTACATGTAAGTGTTCTATAATTATTAAAGGGTCGAAATTTACATATTGGTTTAAAAAAATCACTATATTTATAAATTGGTTCAAAAAATTTGCACGGTAGTATATATATATTGTTTGAACGGAAGCCTTTTTTTTATGTGTGGGACCAATATGTAATTTTTGTCAATTTATTGAACTATTTTGTACTTTTCTCATTATTAAATTGAAATATAATTTAAAAGTTATTCGCTAAACTCAACATAAATATGAAATTTTAAACATGAAACTAATTATGAAAAAAGTTATGCCTAGTGTATGAATTTTTTTTTGGAAAAAAACAAAATCATTAATTAATAAAGGTATTAGGAATATCCCATGATACACAACCGAGAAATATCCAATACAAATAAAAGGAAAAAGGAAAATCTAGTCTAAAATAAATAAATAGAACACATCAAAACCAAGCAATTCATCTATATTAAAATAGATAAATGATCGCGGTTGTAGAGCATTAAAAACATGCACAGGGATTGTGTGAAAATAGTTTATGATAAATTTATCATGAAATTACTTTAAATTATAAATATATGGTTAAGTGTATTAAAATACTCATCAAATACACTTGATGAGATTTTTGATACACCTATTTAAATATTTAATATTTTAAAACTTATTTATGATAAATTTATTATAAATTATTTTCGTACAATACTTTGTCTAGAAATGTAATGTCCAAATAAACTATGACTGGTTTGGAGGACATGACTCATTCAAGAAAATTAATGGATTCAAAGCTTTAGAAACAATAAAATACTTCTAAAATAACAGAGAATAAACATAAATTTACTTGCCAATTTTTTCGCCGATTAGAATTTTAGAGAATAGTGAGAACTGAAAACCTTCGAAAATGAGAAATTACTTGTAGCATTTGAAAGCGTCAAAATTAACAAGCTGTACATATATCAGAAATTTATGGAAAAATTAGGAAGAACTATTTATCATTAGATTTATGGAAGAAGAATATGCACACCCTAATTTCTACTGATTTAACCGATGATATTAATTTCATGTGTATCTTTTTGAGAATGGAAGGAATTAAGGAGATTTTGTTTTTTTATATATCTTTTAATTTGGAATAAAGGATTAGTTTTGTATGCACCAGTTACACGGTGCAATTCAAGTTCATTTTTTAAAAGTTACACAAAATACTACTGAAACTAAAGTATATTTCATAGTGTAACTTTTCAGTAATAATTTATGCAATTTTTTAATAATAAATTGTGTAATTTTAAAAAATACACTTGAATTGTACGGTATAACTGTGCACAGGAGACTTACTCCCTGGAATAAAGGATTAGAGGGCGGGAGAACGAGATATTTGAGCAGGTATTTCAATTATGGCCTATCATTTAAATATGGAATTAAATTAATTATTTCATAGTCAAAGTATAAAATTAGCAACTATTTGTCACTAACTTTGGCAATAAGAGGACTTCATATCCCTGATTCTTAATTAGACCTCCGAAAATAAAATTTTGATTGTTATAAAATAAAATAATAATATGTTGTCATTATACAATAACGAAATTTTGTCATAAAATTTAAAATTTAGAAATTACCTTCGATCGAATTTTTTTAATTAAGTCGCTAAATTTCAATTTTAGAAACTAACGACGAAAGTTTCTAGTTCATCGTTAATTAAATACTAGCTACAAAATACAATTTTCATTACTATGAGGTACGAGAAAGAATTATCAATTAGTAATGAAATATTTTTCTTTCATCGTTAAGCTTAAACATTAGAAATTAGCAACGAAAAGTTCTAATTCAATTCATTGTTAAATATTAGCGACGAAATACAATTTCATTGCTGTCACGATTATTAGCTGCAAAATGAAACAATTCGATCGGTATGAAAGTATTTATGAGAAACATATATAATTTACCGTGAGAGAGAAGACTAGAGAAAAAACAATAAATACATAAATAAATAAATAAATAAATATAGCAAATTAAGAAGCTAGATAGGTTAATTAATTAACTTAACTGCATGCATAAAATAAAGAAGTAGATGGTGCATCAATATATATAATCGATCAGCTTTTTATTTATTGGCCTGAAATGTTATTTAAGTAAATATTACAT
>JAPKLY010000074.1:101295-155199 GCA_026898435.1 Prunella vulgaris | reverse complement strand
TTTGTAGGTATAAAGGTTGATGTTTTTAGGACTATTTATAGGACAAAAGTAGCTTCTTGTTGCGTGATTATACTTTCCTCTCTCTCTTTCTCTCCTCCTCTTTTGTTGACTTTTATTATTGAAATAATGTTTTTTTTCTTTGAGGGAAGCAAGAATAGTAAAAGTATGAGGGTGGCAGATAAAGATAGATGTGTGGGATGTGATGACAGTAATGAGAAAGGGTGGGAATGTCAACTCATCCTATTCCTATCCTAAGAAATATGCATGGTTTTGAAAATATCATATCTACCTATTCCTATCCTACGAAATTTCGTCCACCATAAATTGTCTACGTTGTCTTAAATGATCGTCCACAATAAATGAGTTATTTACCTAAAATGAAAAATTTATAATTATTATTTTTATTTTTTATACACATATACTCACTTTTACACATCACATCAAATATTTTTTTAATAATTAGATATTTTTTATACTAATACACTCACTTTTACATATCAATATTTACTTTTCTTAATAACCATGAATTATCAAGGTAGACCAATTTTTGTGGACGGAAGGAGTATGTTTTTATATGCTAAACGTTTGGTAGGGTAGATTATAAGTTTTTTATATCTTTATATGTATTATATTATTTTTAATTAAAAAATTTATTTGAGATCGTCTTGTAACATGATCAGACCTGTTATTTATTAATAAAAGGTTATCATTTTTAAAAAAGTGATAAAAATTTAATAAAAAGTGATGTCACTTTTAACAAAATATTATTACTTTTTTTATTAAAATTTTATTGTTTTTTAAAAATAATATTTTTTATTAATAAATGCAGGTCTCATATCATTCAACGATTCCACACCAGACTTACTCATTTTTCAAACTCATCAAAAACCAATTAAAATTATTGCTAATATTTTTTTAAAATAAAAGAATAAACTATCTACACGACAAGCTATTGAAAATTGAACTTCTTGCACTTTTACAAGTAAAATTATCAATCAATTGGAAGATAACTAAATTAAAAAATGTACATTTACTAGGTTCAAAAAATAACTTTAATTAATTATAAATTGATTTGCACACGCACATTTTTTACAAAAGAATATAAGAATTTGATCAATAATCTATTTATAATTAGTAGAGTCATTTTCTTAAATTATTTTATAATTTTTCCTTAAAAAATGAATTCAAGTAGGTTTGGTCGCACAACCTTCCAACTAACAGGAAAATCAACCAATTTTACCTGACAAATCTACAATAATTAGTTACGATAAAATTAATATATATTGAGCGCTTATTGGAATGGTGCTGGTATTTTACACAGACTAATCATATTGCAGCGGAAAATAATCTGGTCAAATTAGTATCTCGTTTTCCACATATACAATATGAAATTAATTGTAAATCAATTTTCACGATGAAAGTTTCACTATTCTATTTGATAGCAAAATGTTCTTTTTATTTTTCAGAGAGCATTAATTAAAACTGTCAAAATCCGAAGAAATAAATAATTTGGTAGTTTTTTTTTAGCAGTTTCAATTGGTTGTTTTCCTAAAACTACCTTAATCTCTAATCCACTTTATGAGTGGAATATATGTTTTGTTTAAATAGGTAATTAATAAATTCTTTTACTAATTAATTATAAATAAAATATTTTTCATTTCCAACTCATATATGAAGTTGAACAAAATTATATTCATTTTTCTCACAATTTTATACAGACAACTAATCATGTGACCAACGAGAATATAAGAGTTTTTCTCGCTATACTCTTGTTAAGAAAATATAGCAACTCAACCAGGTTTATTTGAAGATTTCAAAACTCATTATACCTCATAACTCCTCGATCTAACACAAGTTAACACATCTCTTTCAATCCCTTGATAAATTAGAGCATATTTAACCTTTCATTAAATCTATGTACTCATAATCAATTTCTCAACTTGATTGACTAGTATGAACACAATAGAACGTGTAAAATAAAAGTCATTTCTTTCATACAATAAAATTTACAGGCTCCAACCATAGTTGCTTTCCTAGACAAGCACTACATTACAATTTTATTATAGCTCTTGGTGACAAACTAAAGTAGTATCACTAAAGTGAAGACTTAAAAATTTAGTAGAAAGTCTTAAGGGTATAATCCATGGAATCCAAATCTTTAGCTTTATAATAAGTTAAATAGATTCATGGTGAAATCTATCACGATTATATTAATAATCATAATCTCATATCTGCACATCCACTTTATCAGAGACGATTACCCGTATGAGAGAGTTAATCTAAACTTGCCGACAAACTATTATATATGAAACATCACATACAATTTATAAAATATAGATAGTTATAACAATAACTTTTAAATTAATATTTTTCAATATTCTCGCCGCATTGTATTATTATCCTACACAAACTCAGAAATTAACATTTCCCATGAAAATATGTACTCCCTCCGTCCCAAACGTGTTTTCACCTCTGGGATGACACAACTTTTAAGAAAAAATAGAGTGTTGTGTAAAGTTATATTATTAAAATAATGAGATTAGTTGGATTGTGAGGATAAAGTTAAAGTAATAGTTTCCATTTATAGGGTGTGAAAACAATTGTGGGATGGACGAAAAAGGAAAGTGTGAAAACAATTATGGGACGGAGGGAGTATGAAAATTAGTTTGATAAATTGATATTCCAACATCAATCAATTAGAAATGTATCTAAGAATCACTTTCTTCTTTTCGACTATATATATCCCTATCAAAATTAAACTTTGTATCGATATATTTGATTTTTTTTCTTGATATTTGAGGTCCTTTGTGTAAGCAATGATTGCTTGATTATCATATTAAATAGACATAATTCCCACCAGTGTGTATGTAACCTCCAAATATTTTAGAAATCTCCTCGGTCAAATCGCTTCTTGTACTGCAGAAGCTAACATACATGCCACAAACTCAGCTTCCATAGTGGATAGTGCTACATAAATTTATTACATTTTGCTATACATTGCTCTATTATTAAGCAAAAAATATATAACCAAAAGTTGATTTTCATTCATCAAAATCACAACTCCAGTCTGTGTCTGTATACTCATTCAGTTTCATATTATTTTCTTGAAAATAAAGATAATAATCTGCAATCTCTTTCAGATATATGAGAATCTTTTTTACTGTTATCCAATGTCTTTTCCTGAATTAGATTTATACCTGCTAACTAGACCAACGACATAACAAATGTCTGGGCGTGTACATAATATTGTGTACATCAGACTTTCAATTGTATTAGAGTACAATATCTTAGACATCTCATTTCTATTCTTCAAGAGTCTTGGGACGCATATCTTGACTCAAAGATTCGTCTTTACAACTGGAGTTGCATGTGTCCATCTTGAATAATTCTGGGAGTTTTTTTATGTATGTCACTTGAGACAAACCCAATTTTTTCAAACAATATGTATGGATCTTAACACCAAGTATGTATGCTGCCTCACCCATATCTTTCATTTCAAAATTTGAAGACAATTATCTATTAATGGTCTCAAGACACTCTTTATTATTTCCAGCCATTAGTATGTCATCCACATATAAAGATAGAACCACAAAATAGTTAATGGATCATTTAACGTGCACATAGTGGTCTTCTTTTATCATAATAAAGTCATATGAGATAAGTGTGGTGTGAAATCTCAAGCGCCACTGTCTTGAGGATTGTTTGAGCCCATAATTTGATTTTTTTTTTCAATTTACAAACTTTATCCTCTTTACCTCGGAGAATAACCTATAGGTTCTGCATGCAAATTTCTTCTCCTTCTAATAATCCAATGAAAAAAATACAGTCTTAAAATTTATTTCATGTAATTTAAAACCCAAACTAGCTAATATAGCCAAAGGTAAACGAATCTAGACGAATCCCACAATAGGTGAAAAAGTTTCTTGATAATCAATACTATTTTGCTGAGTATATCATTTTGCCACCAATCGAGCTTTAAACTTCTCTATAGAACCATCAGTCTTTTCTTTAATTTTGAGAATTTATTTATTCCCAATTACTTATGTTCCTTTGGATGGTCTACATGTTCCTAACATTGATTAGACTTCATTTCTTTTTCCATTGACTCCCTCCATTTTTCTTTTATAGGATAAGTCAGAGCCTCTTGAACATTTTTAGACTCTTTCTAATCAACGGGAGATATGCCCCCATTTTTTGGGGAAATAAAGAAGGCATACCCTTCTATGTTACAATGCCTTTTGGATATATGTTCCCATTTTTCAAGATTATTTATCTGAAGAATCTTCTGTAGATTAAATACTCTCATTAAAAATTAATTGATGCTCAAGTGTCAAATATCTATCAAGGTGCACATTATTAGGCAAATCACTCATATTTGGATCAGACAGATTTTGATTTTTGTCAATCTCGAAAAATAGTTCAGCATCCCTAATGCTCCTTTATTAGGAAATTTATTTTTCAGAAAATATGCATTTACATGATTCTATTTCAGTCATGCTTCCATGTTGCTCCCTTATATAAATAGATTTACATATTCCCGGTATATAGGAGACTGTACTAAGATGATTGCACTCTTAATCACGGATTATCATAGTAAAATCTCATACCTTGATACGCATGATCACTCATGATCATGAGGAATTGAGTTACTACATTCTCTGTTTTACTATTTCGTTTATTTACTGCTTTACAATTACAACAGAATTGAAAGAATCTGCAAATTTTCTTAATTTGATCCACTTTATAAAGCATCCGCTAGTTTTCAAGGCCAAATTTTTTAGTTGTTTTTTGAAAAAATCAACGGAGGAGGCAGTACTTGCTCCATTCCCATCCCATGCACCACTGCAACTTGCCATTTCCATGTTTTCATTATTCCATTTATTTATCTATAAGCTTTTACAACTTCATCTCCTGTCTCCAATGATGAAAATATCGCTATCGCAAGTAATATCGCAACCTTAAATTTACGGAAATATCGATGGATATATCGATATCGCATATCGATATCGCAAAAAAATAGAAAAATAACGGAAATTTTATTAAAATTTTGGAAATTCAATATGAAATTTTAGGGATTATTATAGCATGTTATTATGCATATATTTTATTTAAGATCACAAAAAATTGACATGTTTAAAGCAAATAAATAGATAATGGACTATATAATCATTATCTGACATTAATTAATTAATAATATAATGCATAATAGCAAAAAAGATAATTTGAATTACATAATACAATACATTTAGTACAAAAATGATGACCTATGGGGTTGAAATATAGAAGATCAAATCCCATCTTTGTCCAAACAATATTGGTACCAACTCATTGCATTAGAATAATCCTGCATATAGTTATGCACATGCCATTCATATGTTTTTCTATCTCTTCCAACTGTTTCACCATAGATTGGATAATGTGCATTAACCCAATGATTTTGTTGATATGAAAATGGATGCTGAAACACCTTTTGAGTATTTCAACCAAATTGTGAACTCGAATGTGTGTCAGAAGCATATGAATCTTGAGACATATCAATATGATCAGTGTCCATATTCATTGAATCAAAACCGACTGAAAGTGGTTCAATATCAGCACCATGAAAGAATATACAATCACTAAAAAAAAATTATCATTTGAAAATTGTATAAAAATATAAAAAAAAATTGCGATTTTTTATGTAGTGCGATATTTTGCGATATATCTGCGATATTTCCCGATTTTCAATTAATTTTGTACTACGAGTGAACCGATATCGATATCGATATTTTGCGATATATCCACGATACTTTGTAAAAAATACATTGTACCCCAATATTCATATCACATACTCAAAATTTGCGATATATCCGCGATATTTCGCGATATTTTGATCCTTGCCTGTCTCTGATTTTAAAATCAATTCGGTCCTTTCCTTCTCCAACCTCCATGTCTTCGATTCAATTTCAACGACTTTCTTCAAATGATTCACCATTTCTTCCTCCAATTTTCTTTTTACATAACCCTAAACCCCAAGAAAGGAAAAGGGTTTATCTTTTCCTTCAATTCGAATCGGTTATTACGCGCTAATTCTTTAATTTCTGTAAGCGATTCACAACATGAGCAGGGAGAAGCTTCTCAATGTCGAACCTGATCATGAGCTCTCTTTTCGTTGTCAGTTTCTCCTCCATGATCAAATTGCAAAAAAGGGACTTATCTAGGTCACTAATTGAATTTTGAGGATCTGACTTTCGACTTTTGCAGGGCAGGTACCAAACTTTTAAATTGTTGCAAGCAAAAAAGAATTTGGTAAAAGGACGTTAATGCCTCTGTTTTGCCTGAATTTGTCCGAGGTCCTCTTTTTCAACAATTTAAAAGTTGAGTGCCTGCCCTTGCAAATGTTGAAAGTTCGGCATTTGAAGCCTAATTAGTGGCAAAGATAAGTCCAGTGTTCTGCAATTTTCCCTTTGATTTCTCTGTTAGTTATTTATTTACTGCCATGTATTTGATGAATTTTGAATTACTGATTTGCTGTTATGTGCATGTGTTTTTTGCTTGATTAGATGAGGTGGGGAAACGAGCGTCTTCTGCAATTCGGTTGCATAATAATTCCCAAAACCATGTTGCTTTTAAGGTTAGCAACTTTAGTTTTGTGTTTTGGGTTATTCATCCGTGTGCTCATGTATCTCCCATCCTATAATTGAATTTCAGTTTATGAGCTCAAGCCCGAGGAATATGTTCTATGTTCGACCAAGAACTGAAATTATTTCTCCGGGATCATTTTGTGATGTTGAAGGTGCAGTGAGAACTTCTTTCATGTTGAATTATTTTCCGGTTATGTTATTCTGATAACATACCGTAAATGCCATTTGCGCATTGTTTTCTACTACTGAAACTGAAGTCTAGGGTAGTATATTAGATTGAATCATCATTTTGTTTAAATGACATATACTTGGAAAATGGTCTCAGTAGTTTCTGTGCATCTTATTTAGAAACTGGTGGTTGCATTTTGGAATACTTTTGGTCCAAGAAAAATATAAATTCAGGGTATATCAGTAGAATTCAGAAATAATGTTAGTATAAATGTATAGCGCTTAGTAATGCTGTAAACTTTTGAATGGCTTACATTGTTTTTCAAAATACTATGCACTTGACACAACTTTTGAATTTCTTTAATAAAAATCAATAAATGTTTCTTATGTTATTGAAGCCATTCGGACCAAAATTTTATTTTGTCACTGATGAAAAACCTTGCATTTTGAGAAGGAATTCCATTTGTATATGCAAACATGATACATATTCCAATTTTGATTGATTTCCTTTTTGAAAAGTATTATTTCTTTACACCACCATATACGATTAATTTATTTTGAGACTATGTGTGATTTTCCAATTTTCATACTTATTACACTCTACTCATAGAATAAATAAGGCATTGATCAAGTGTTGTATAGTTGGTGAAGTTTATAGATTGATCCTCATCCAATGATGTTCTCCCTTTTAGATCCTCAAAAACGTTGAATCACACACCTTTGCAAACTGCTCTCCGTACCTAGTTACTTCCCCTTATAATTGTTGAGTTTGTTGATTTCTCACCTGAAGCTACTTCCGTGCTCCGTTTCTCTTCCAACTATTTTTATTTCTAGCGATAAAGAGATTTTTTAAAAAGTCGACTCTAATTTGTGTATTCTACAGTGATTATGGCTGCTCCAGAGGATGACCCTTCTGACATGCATTGCAAGGATAACATATTGATTAAGAGCGTTGTTGTACGTCCAGGGTGCACGGTTGAACAATCTCAGCAACTGGTAAGAATATATAGTTCAACAAATAAATTGTCTTCCTATATACTTGTACTATATCCCATTGATCTTTTTCTGTAACAAATAAAGCTGAAAAGTTGGCCCCTATTCTCACTTTAAAAGTTTCTTATGCCTTGTAGCATGCCTCATTGCCTTGTATTAATATTATTATTAATTAATTGTTGGCACTCCCTTTTTCTGGATGACAGTGATTAATCTATTAGGTGCAATTTTTTTTATTTGTAGTTCAAGAAAAACAAGTACGAGGACGGGGATTGGAAATTGAAAGTCGTGTATGTTCTTTCAAATACTGATAGATCAGGAGAAGTTACTACACTAAATGGATCAACAGTGCAAGCAAGAAGTGTGAATGGCACTGAGGTTATTCACTTTTCTGGTTACATTTTTCTTTTATATTTTCTTTATTCTCTGGGAAAATATTATGACTAATTATTGAAATCATTGATTGCCAAATCTTGACGCGAATGCTCTACCTCAAAAGTTCGACTTCACTAAATTGTCTCTCTTTACTTATAGATAAATGATTTGTAAGTCATGATCATGGTCAGTGATGAATTCTTGAGGTAAGAATGTTCCGGACTGCATACCTTTTTAGTGAATTTTAAGTATATTTGTTGTTTGATACGGATGTGGTTTACAAGAGGCGAGCACGGAAAGAGAATGAGACATAAACCTACTGCTGCTATTTTATTTATATTTATTGTTGTTATACGGTTAAATTTGAAAATTTTACTACTACATTATAAGCTTTTCCGAGCAATATATCTTTATTTTCGAGGCATAGAGAACAAGTTTAAACAGAAAACAGGTATCAAGTTTATTTAGCTTTTATATGAATTATAATGTTGATAAATCAACTGCAGTGAAGATCAACTGTTTTATCTGATATATTGGAGATTAATGTCTCCCAAACATTCAAGTAATGTCTATACATGACAGTTATGGTCGCACATATATATTCAATTGTGTAGAGTTTCGGTTTTCCCCTATTTATTTGTACTTGTTCCTACTATTCAAAAGTATACCTCTTTTTTGTGTCCCCTCAAGCTCGCTCTATAACCTCCTGGCCCAATATGCTGTTACGTTACTTAGGAGTCTTGATAAATGTTATTTCTGGATATTACATGTGTATGTTAATAGTATTTGTTACTTTCTCAGGAGATACAGCAGCAGGACAGAAATGGAAGGCGTGTTGGTGATTCGTTGATGAGAGGCGTGAGTACTGTGTTCTTGTGTTTGATCTTTGGGTACTTCCTCATTAAGATGCTTCCACGCATATGGTAATCATGCTGGTTTTATCTTGGATTTGCTTCTTGTCTGATTTCTTCATTTCAAAATCTTCCTAGTTCCTAGTTGTATATTCTACAAATGCTGCTTTCAGCCCGAATAATAGTTCATTCGAGTAAAATTCTGGGTTTTGCAGGAGTTTGAGCTTTATGATCACTGTGTTTGTAATAAAGATGGGGAAAATGGCGGTGTCCAATTCTATTCAAGATTGGATTGCAAACGCAATATTCTACCTCTGTTTTTATTGGATTCAGGCTCTTTTCCGACGATGGCGCAGAGCTGCGCCTGATTCCAGAGTTCCAAACGTTAGATTAGAGCATGAATACGATGATTCATCATGAGACCATTAGTAGTTGTGTGGTATTTCTACTCTACCTGGCAAGTGTGGATGAATTTCATGTTGGTGACTGTTGTGTATTTATACTCTACCTGTGAATGAATCTCATGTTGTGAATTCATGTTTTTTAGGTACTCTTCACCTGACAATAACAATGCTGGAATTCAAGATTTGGCATCTTTTATTTGTTAATAATAATGTTATAGATTCAAATCGTGGCATCATTTTCTTAATGACTAACCTCACTACCATACACTAGATTTTTCCAAATTTATAATTATGTGACAAAGCAAATTAAATAAATTATGATCTTACTTTTTATAATTTAACTATTTTTTATTATTATAATTTCATAAATGGACAGTATTTACATGTGAACTTATATTAATGGGACAACCGTAGTCACTCCGAAATTTGATACTACCTCCGTCCACGAAATTTATGCTCACATTTTTGCACGTAGTTTAATGCAATATGTCGGAGGGTATTACAGGATATTGTGAGGTCCGTTTTGAATAAAGAGAATATTTATGAAAAAGTATATCATATGTACTTTCCATAAATACTTTCTTTACTCAAAACGGACCTCACAATATCCCATAATACCTTCCGACATATTGCATTAAACCACGTGCAAAAATGTGAGCATAAATTTCGTGGACGGAGAGAGTAAATTTCAAATTGTTAACCCAATATTCCTTCAAGTTGGAATAATTTATTTATATACTACCAAACATGATATATCGGGACCCAGATTTATCAATAAAAAGATCATATTTCTTTTTAGGATTAGTCTTGTATGCACCAGGTGCACCGTGCAACTCAAGTTCATTTTTTAAAAGTTACACAAAATACTACTGAAATGTTACACATGTTAACATTACTGAAAAGTGTATCTTTCATAGTGTAACTTTTCAGTAATAATTTGTGTAACTTTTCAGTAATAAGTGGTGTACCTTTTCAGTAATAAGTGTTCTAACTTTTCAGTAATAAGTAGTGTAACTTTTTAAAATTGCACTTGTGTTGCACGGTGCAACTGGTGCACAAAAAACTTACTCTTCTTTTTAATATACGGCACGATAGAATCGATGATCTATGTCATTGTGGATATCAAAGTACAATATAAATAAATGTAATAGAATATATCTTTGTAAATAAACCCTAAATAAAGGATTCTATATTGGACGGGTGCAAATTTGCAAGTGCGAAGGCAATACGGTACAGATTCGGGGATACGAATTTTTGGAAAAATTAGGGGGATACGAGGTTTTGAAAAATTAGGATGTGATTCGTTAAGAATATGTCTATTTATTTATATTTTATTATATATAATACCTTTTTTTTTCATTTTTTACAAATTAAATATATGTAATTTATATTTTTTAATCACCTAAAACTTGTGTATATTCAACAATATAATATAATTTTGTAAGAAAATATTAGTTCAAATTTCATTAGTTTAATACATCAATTATAATAGTAAATTTAATTTGAAATGAGTGTCATATAATCAATTTAAATTATATAATATGATAAAATTAAACTAAAATAATATACTTAATATTTAATAAACACGATTCATGTTGTGGATTCGAGAATCTGTTAGTTGGGTTCGTCAAGTGGCAGATGGATTCACCACGTGGAGAATCCGATACTCGAATTCAAAAATCTTACACCTTTTAGGAGACGGATGCGAATCCGATACTACATTATGATATTTTTAAAAGAATTTTTATATCATAAAAAATATATAACTGTATTTTATGATTTTTAGGCTATTTGGGTTTGGTCCTCTATAAATAGGGGACATTGCCCTCTTACAAGGGACCTTGGCCTTCCCTCTCCCTCACAACTCACACTCATAACCTTAATAATACATCCTATGCTAGGGGCTTTTTAGAGCCCTCAAAGTCGTATTCTAGGGCCGAAGAGCTCTCAAGCTCCTCTTCAATTGTTGTGTTCTTTATATTTTTGTATTTATTGCCTGTTTATAGCCATAATTCCCACACCGATTGTCCATGGTAAAAACGGTATGAACATATATTATAATTTTTAACTTGATTCCAAAAATAGGGTGAGTTTAAATTTAAAAAAAAAAAGAGCTTAATTTGTAGAGGAGAATTGAGCAAAAGTAAAATTGAGTTGTAGATGAGGAGAAAGGAGAGTGAGTATTAGCAGCTGAGAGAGGGTGGAGAATAGAGTCTTCATTAGTGAGTCGCCATTTTTAAAAAATGAGAACTAAAATTTTACATTGTCATTTTATCTATTGTAATCGAATAAATTTTTAAAAGAATCCACTAGACGAACGCCATGTCTTCTTCTCCATACTCCTTCAGATCTCACCGGAGCTTTTTTTTTTTCTGCCTGAAAATCACCATTTTTCCCATCCAAAATTCCATAATTTCCAACCTTTCTGTATCGTCGTGGAAAATATTGCAGCTCATCCTCTTTCACGGCGCTCTTCAACATTAGGCATATGTCCTTTTAATTATTTATTGTGTACTTGAATTGATCTGTAAATTGTGTACTTGAATAAATTATGAATTGATTGCCAATATAAAAATTAAGGCTGCATAAAACTGTAGAATAGTTTTGGAAGATAATTGGACTCCATGAATATAGAAGTTAATACGCTGAGAGAGATGAAGACTAGGTAAAAAATGAAAAAAAATATATATTAATAAGAAAATGGGGTATGTTTAGCAATTTAAATTAAAATTTTATTTTAAATTAAATATATTTAGTAATTGGGGTATATTTAGAGGAATTTGGGGTATGAATAGTAACACCCTAAAAATATCGCTTGTTAATTATAAAATTTATACAATGCTTATATCTAATTTCTGGTCAATAAATACATCATTCTACTTTCTTTTTCTTTTTCTTTTTTTGAATTTTCATTTTATTCTATCATACCAATTAGGTTTTTATCAATAACAATAAAGAAAAATTAAAATTTTAAATTCACACTCAGACAAATTATATAATTTGTTGATATCAATTCATTTCTGATTACAACATTCGCACAAAATAATTGGAACAAAAATGTTATTAACTCATCTGGCAAACTTGAATGACTTAATTAAGAATTTCAAAATAATATTAAAGATTGACGAGCTTTCTGCTTTCTTCTTCTCGATAACAATATTATTAATCCAACTAGTTTTAGACCTAAATCTCAATTCTCCCTTAACAATCACTTGTTTCCTTGAGATATCCACCGTGAATGATCTCTTTGATCCTGCAAAAAGCTCCACAAACACATATAAACATATATACTATATAATGCATTTTTAAAAAAATAAGTTATTTCACCTTTTTTTATAACATTTGCAAATAAAAGTAAAAACTTCTAAAATAATTTATATTAAAAAGTTGTGAAAATGAGCTTATAAAAAATAGGTGATTCTTCTTTTTTTAAAAAAAAGTGATTTATAGGGTTTGCAAATTAATACCCCAATTATATTGCATAAAAAAAAGGGTACTCACCCCCCATTTTAGAGATAACTTGTGTTACTCTATATCTGCAATGGGCACACCCCATGTTTGCATCCACTGCTATTACCTGAAACTGTAAAAACATTTATTTGGCATTTCTTGATGTGTACAATCTTGCTGATGATATATATATATATATATATATATATATATATATGTGTGTGTGTGTGTGTGTGTGTGTGTGTGTGTGATTAAATCAAAATCAGAAAATTAAGTAAATGAAAATAGTAAAAGAATGAAATTGCATTTGAGTACATTAGCTAAAGAATGAAGTAGATGCAATAATATTTCTGATGGAAAAATACCATTGGAGGTGAAAGATTTGCAGCAAAAAGTAGCGTTTGCTTTCCCAAATTAATATCCATCTTCTTGCATGCCCAAATCAAATTAACTTGTGCTACTTATTCTTGATTTAATTTGTGATGATTATATATATATATATATTTCCACAAAATATAGTCTTTACTTGTTGGGGATAAAAATATAAGCACGCGTGCGAATATTAGACAGATCATCAATTAATTAATTAAATAGTTTTTGACATGTTAGTGATGAGTATTTTGTAATTAGTAATGTGATTTAGAGGTTTAATCATATAATTAATTAGCTGGTGGTTTATCTACTACTTCTATTTTTAATTGGAGATAAGGTTGGAATCACAGATTTCAGCATAAGAACAATGATGTGGATCCAATCTATGGGAATGGTAATTATTACCTCCACCAGCAAATGTATTCTCACTTCTCACAATCTACAACACATCTATTCTCATGTTGGATTTGGAATGTGAAAGTATATTGTTTTCGAGTGAATCTCTTGTGCACTAATTGCACCGTGTAATATATATAAATTTTTAAAATAATACATAAAATATTATTGAAAAGTTACACATGTTATTACTGAAAAATATGTTTTTAAAAATTTACTTTTCAGTAATAAACATGTGTGACTTTTCAATAATAAATTATGTTACTTTTTAATTAACACACTTGAGTTGCACAGTGTATACAAAACTAAGGCAATAATCTTTGGTCTGTGGATATAGTCATTTGAAATTCAAGAGATTTAAAAATTAATGAATTTAAGAATTTGTGGATTTCAAATGATATGATTTTGCCAAATATTTAAAAATTCTCAATTATAGTTAAAGCTAATTATTTAAAATTCATCAATCTGAATATTTTATCTAAACATGTAGAGTGGATTTATTTGAATTGAGAGATCTATGTGTAAATTTTAAATTTATAAGATATCCAAAACCAATGAATTAAACACTCCCTCCGTCCCGTATCGTCCTTTCACTTTTATTATTTTTGGTAAGGATAATATAATAAAAGTGGAAAGAAAATGTTGAGACAGAATTAATACTTAGTTTCAACTCTACTCCTAAATGGTAAAAAAATTTAAATATCCAGTTAAACTATGTCATTTAAAATTTATTTGGAATAGTACTCCCTTCATCTCACAATTATTTGTTCATTTTTTTATTAGTCTGTCTTAGAATTGTTAATACAAAAAAATAAAAATAAAACAAAATAGTGTATTTGGTGCACGGTGCATTGCTCAACATTTGAAGTTGTTTATAATGAAAATATGAATTGATTGCACTAAAAAAATTGCTCAGAAATTGATAATAATATAAACTTTTCAATATATCAACCTACACTTTTTAGCATAATATATTCACAATTTTCAGTATAAACTACTTTAATTGTTGAATGAGTGTATTGTACACCAGTTGCATGTAAAACCTCCTTAAAAAAGAAGATTATTCTAAACTCAACCCTCATAATATTCACATATTTACATGAATTGTCATTATTTTTTACCTTTGGAGCCACCCACATTACCACAATTCGATAAAAAAATTCACTTTATACCCCTCGAAACACCACTCAGGATACGATTTTCTTAAAAAGGGTGTCCAGTTTATAGTGCAAACACTAGGGGGCGGAGAGGACATTTGATTTTGTGGTGGCATAAATATGTCTGAAGAAAAGGGCTCAGCTCAATTCCTAATAAGCTCATCTAAACTCGGTCCAAGACGGAGTAAGGAAACTCAGGCTACCCAAAGGAGGCTCAGGCCATTAGAAGGATCATGATTAAGTGTAATATGGTTAGGTGGCCTGAGTCATCCCTACTGAGGAACAAGTGATTTCAAGCCAACCCGTTACTTTAAGAGGTCAGGTGGCCTGAGGGCTCGGTAACAGGCCTGATAGGGCAGATTGCCTCAAGTATCTTCAGTTTAAACCTATTGAACAGTGAACTCAGGATGCTTGAAGACTCAGGCTGAAATATGTCATAGTTAGATGACTTAAGGCATTGATACTGAGAATCGAACGTCCACTGTCCAGCTTAGTCCACTGAAGGAGAGCCTCCTGAGTATTGAAGACCAGTTTAACAAGGAACAAGGGCCCGAATTATGGAGATCATGCACCAAATCTGTTATGACACCAAAGTAACTGCTCCCATAGGCATTTGCCCGGATGATAGTTGGTGATTGGAGAGGACCAACTTTAAGAAGTGCTTACTGCATCCACGATCTAGTACCACCACAAAATGTGGGTTACAAGCAAAGTTGGATAATAGAACACGTGTCCCCACGATAACTCAAAGGAACACCTATAAATAGTTCCATGTACAATGAATAAAAAAAAAGAGTTCTCGATAAACAAAAAAGAGACGAATTACTTCTTATAATCAGCATTATTTTTGCTCTTTATCAATACAAGAACACACATTAAAGTCCTAGTCCTTGCAATATAAAGTTAGACAAATCTTAGTCTCATTTGTATTTTCTTCCATTCCTATTACCCAAGATAATTAATCCATTTAATTCAGGAACAAACACTTTATACATAAAAAATAATGATATTATATACTTATATATTTTTGCATAAGAGTCATTATAATATTTAATTATTGTATTATAATTAAAGTGTCTGTATATATTTATAGGAAATAATGTGAAAATTTAATACTAAAATCTCAATATAAAACAATAATTAAATTTTAAAATTCAAATTTTAATTTTTACAACCAAAATCAAGCACCCCTTTAAGAAAACAATAGCTTAAATTTTTCACCTTTTTCATCATACTTAATTACTCAAATGTTATTAATTTATACTTGCAAATAATTTTTTTTATATAAATAAATTCTGTAAATACTTTTAATTTATCATATTTTTTAAACCTTATGCCCCAAAAAACAAAATTGTGGGGGGAGTACATCTTAATTTGCTGAAAAGGTAGTTGTAACAAAATATGCCCACAAATATAACGAAAATATGTCAAAAAGTTAAATAAAAATATAATATGAGCATGTCTCTTGTGCATCAGATGTATCGTGCAACTCAAGTGTATTTTTAAAAAATTACACTAATTATTACTGAAAAGTCACACGTATTATTACTGAAAAATTACACCATTAAAAATAAATTTTTCAATAATAACATGTGTGACTTTTCAATAGTATTTTGTGTAACTTTTAAAAATGAATTTGAGTTACACGTAGGGATGGCAATGGGGCGAGTTCAAATCCGGGCCTGCCACGAACCCGCCTTGTACGGGTCGGGTAAAAATCCGATCAAACAGGTCGCGGGGCGGATTTGGACTCGTTTGACCAAAAACCCGTCGGGTTTGGGACGGGTCCTAGTATTAGGTGGACCCGCCCTGCATATAATATATATATATATAGTTAAATGAATACATTATATTATATATGTATAATTAAATGTATAAAAATTAGGCTATTAATTAACATATTTATTAAAATATTAAATTAGATATGCTCATAACACGAACAAAAGTTGTACAAGGGTCCATTAATTGATTTTATCATTTTAAGTTCCAATGACCAATATATGTATGTTTTTAAATATTTAGATTTAATATGTTGAAACTTGAAATAAAGTATTTCGTGTATTTATTGTTGTTTAAATCATAGTTATATTTTAAAATTTAAGATATTTTTTTAATGCATTTGATATGTATAATAAAAATAAAAATAAAATAAACAGGTAGGCGGGTCAGGGCGAGGCGGGTCCAAAAATTTTTAACTCGTATGTAGTCGTATTATCTAGTGCAGGCCTCATGTGATCTAGAGATGTAACTAAGTCAAGCCTACTCGCAAGCTACTCGTGTTCGATTCGTAAAAAGATTAAAATCAATTCGAACCAAATTGAATCGAGCTCAAGCTACTCCCAAGTTCAAATTTGTAAATACTCGGCCCCAGAGGCTCGCGAGTCTAATCAAGCTTGCACAATTTTTAATATTTTTAATTAATTTCTCTATAAAAATAAAGTTGTCTAGTCGAACTAGAATTTTAGACAAAAAAATAGTTAAAATATATTTAATATTTTATTTTATTAAGATAATAAAATTATCGAGTCGTGCTCGAGTTAAAAAAAATTAAGCTCGATTGAGTTCGAGTCGAGTTCTGAGTATTACTTTCGAGTCATGTTCGAGCTCATCACTACTCGACTCGACTCATTTGCACCCCTAATATGAACTCCGCCTAACATAAACTCAAATCCACACAATTTTTATTTTTTCCAAACAAAATTGATGTGTACCCAAATTCACATGAATTTGTTCTTTTAACCCAAATTCACATGAATCACAGTAATACTGATATATATATCAATTGTCATTGTTTACCAATAAACTTAATTTTTAAATATTAATAGTGCATATACATAAAAATAAACTTAATTTTTAAATATTAATAGTGCATACACACAAGGATGAAAATATCGCGAAATATCGCGGATATATCGCAAGTTTTGAGTATGCGATATGGATGTTGGGGTACAATCAAGGATGAAAATATCGCGAAATATCACGGATATATCGCAAGTTTTGAGTATGTGATATGGATATTTGGGTACAATGTATTTTTTACAAAGTATCGTGGATATATCGCAAAATATCGATATCGATATCGATATTGGTTAACTCATAGTACAAAATTAATTGAAAATCGGAAAATATCGCAGATATATCGCAAAATATCGCACTACATAAAAAATCACAATTTTTTCTTTTTTTATATTTTTATACAATTTTCAAATGATAATTTTTTTTTTAGTGATTGTATATTCTTTCATGGTTTTATTTTTATACATATATGATGGAAACAGTGGTGGTGGAAATAGTGAAAATGATGATGGTGATGGAAATGGTGAAAATAACGAGGATGATCATTTTTCAAACCAAATGAGTCCATTCATAAGAACCAGGGATATGTGCTATTGGAAAAGAATACATAAGACGACATGCTTGGAATCAAGAAGAAAGTTCAAGTGGTGATATTGAACCACTTTCAGTCAGTTTTGATTCAATGAATATGGGCACTGATCATAGTGATATGTCTCAAGATTCATATGCTTCTGACACACATTCGAGTTCACAATTTGGTTGGAATACTCAAAATGTGTTTCAGCATCCATTTTCATATCAACAAAATCATTGGGTTAGTGCACACTATCCAATCTATGGTGATACAATTGGAAGAGATAGAGAAACATATAAATGGCATGTGCATAACTATATGCAGGATTATTCTAATGCAATGAGTTGGTACCGATATTGTTTGGACAAAGATGAGATTCCATCTTCTATATTTGAACCCCATAGGTCATCATTTTGGTACTAAATGTATTGTATCATGTAATTCAAATCATCTTTTATTGTATTATGCATTATATTATTAATTAATTAATGTCAGATAATGATTATATAGTCCATTATCTATTTATCTGCTTTAAACATATCAATTTTTTGTGATCTTAAATGAAACATATGCATAATAACATGCTATAATAATTCCTAAAGTTATATATTAAATTTCCAAAATTTTAATAAAATTTCCGTTATTTTTCTATTTTTTTTGCGATATCGATATGCGATATCAATATATCCATCGATATTTCCGTAAATTTAAGATTGCGATAGCGATATTTTCATCCTTGCATACACATAACAATAACATACAATTTTTTTTTTTCAAGTTCCCATGCCTATCCAGAGAGCACACAAGACGCAATGTATCAAATTTAAGCAATAAACAATCAACAAATTACATACCCAAGATGTTGATAAGATGGCATGTAAGCATTAACTACTAGTTTTATGAGCATAATGCAGATAAGAAAAAAAAAAGGGTTGGAGGAAAATTTGCAGAAAGACAAATCATTAACATTACGTAACGAAGCAGCGCACTCGCTGCCAATAGCTGCTGCAGTGGTACATCGACTACAACGGGCAGTGACCAAAAATAACATAACAATTATAAGATCTCTAATATGTGCTATGAGGAATGTAAAACTCTAACATTTTACAGATTAATTAAGAAAGGAGGATGCAAAGTTTCTTAAAATATATTAAACTCGGAAGATTCATAACTGGAAATTTCTGAAAACCAGTAAAGCTTCCAATTTCAACTAAATGCTAGAGAGGTTCAAGCTTCAGAGAAATGAACAATTCGCGATTGCAAGTCGCCTTTAATAGGACTTTTGAAGCTACATCTACTATGCAAAAGAGAAACATGTATGGAGAGTACAATCATTAATGGTGTTGGCACTCTCCTCTACATTCAAATGACAAATACTGTCTTCATTTCGAACATTACTTAAAACCTGATGCCTCTCAAAACATCTAAACAGGGAAAACACCTTCATGGCTCATGCAAAATTTTCTTCTCTTTTCCTATAGAATAAATAATATCATGATCATCAAATTGTCAATCTATATCAAACAATGGAATAATTTTAGAGAATCAGGAGACCATATTAGACATCCATGATTTTCCATTAGCAAACCAGAAAGAAAGATATCAATGAGTGATCTCCAATATCACAATCAACTAGGAAATAATTATCAGTTCAGCTCCTGAAATCTCGTGCCCAACAAAAGTATTTCGATATGCAATCTAAGAGGATAACCCTCAAATGCAACAAGGAATTCACAAATGGAATGCATAAACCTCAAACCAGAACTGAAACATCTTCATTCATTAGGGTTAAGCCACTTCAGAAACATTGAAATTCTACATACGTCCAAAAATTATTCAAATTCAAATACATCAAGAAAAAATGAGTTTGCACAAACTTATGTGGATCAAGTACAAGCACAAGCAAATTACCTCATCTCCTCCTGGAAGAAAATCCCCCATCTTTCTTAGACTTGATCATTAACAAAGCCCTTACTCTCTCTTTCTCTGCCTTCTCTCTCCTCAATCTTTCCTCCCTCAGCTCCTCCAAAGTCTTCTTACCGCCACTCTTTCCCTTTTCCCTTACTTTCACATTATCCCATTCTTCATCATCTTCATCACCAGTTTTCTCATTAGCAACTCGCTTCTCCATATACCAAGGCAATTTCACCCCCTTTCCCGCAACCCCATACCCTAATCGATATTTCTCATCCTCAGGTCCCACAGCCCTGACCTCCTCCTCCCTCTTCACCTTCTTATTCCTATTATTATCGCTCCCGAATCTGCTTTTCTTCTTCTCATCTCTTTTCTCATCACCGACTCTAATCGGGTCGAATATCCTGATGCCTTCGAACAAATTTATGTGCTTGGAATCAGACTCCAATTTTGAGGGCTCGGCTACAGATTCGACCGGAGCAGATGTGGAGGGTGGTTCTTCATCGGGTTGGGATGGGGCTCGGGACGTTAAGCCGCGAGCCTGACGGAGCTTCTCAATCCGGAACTCGGTGTCGCGCTTACGGGCTTGCTCGCGCTTCAGCTGCTCTTCCTTGGCGGCGGCTTCCTCGTCGAGGCGGACTTTCTCTCTATTGTCGAAGTTGTAGACATTCCACCGCTTCTGAGGAAGGATGTTTAGACCGCCGTGACCTCCCATGATTCGAGGGATTCCAGTATAGAGAGGGAGAGGAAAAACAAACAAACCCTAATTGCAATGCAATTGGGATGAAGTTGATTTAATTTTTATGTGTCAGGGAAAGGGCAGGGATAAACTTTGGGGTGATACTATTCATACCTAAAATTCCTCTAAACATACATCAATTATTAAATATACTCAATTAAAAATAAAAAAATTAATTTAAATTATTAAATATATCCTATTTTTATTAATATTTTTTTTTCATTTTTATCTATTCTTCTTCTCTCTCAATTCATGTTAATGATCCACAGTGCATCGCCATTTTTAAGAAATGAGAACTAAAACTTTGCGTCGTCATTTTATCTGTTGTAACCGAATAAAATTTTAAAAGAATTCACTAGATGAACGTCATGTCTTCTTCTCCACGCTCCGCCTGAAAATCACAATTTTCCCCCATAAAAATTTCCTTAATTTCCAACCTTTTTGTATCGTCGTGAAAAATATATAATTTAGATTAGTTTGATGTCACTAACAAAGCATAAAAAATGAGATTGAATTGGTCGTAGAACTGTAGAATAGTTTCAAAGATAATTGGACTCCATTAATATAGCAATTATGACGTGAGAGAGATGAAGACTAGGTCAAAATTGAAAAAAAAAATATATTAATAAAAAAGGGTATGTTTAGTAATTTAAATTAATTTTAATTTTAAATTAAATATATTTAATAATTGGGGTATGAATAGTCGCACCCTAAACTTTTTTAAATGTTTATAATAGGGATTATTAAATGAGTGCGACTATTCGTACCCAAATTTCTAAACATATCCTATTAATAAATATACTCAATTTAAAATGAAAAAATTATTCAAAATACTAACTGCTATATTCATGGAGTCCTCGAAACCATTCTACAGCTCTACGTACACAATTTACATATTAATTCAATCTCATTCTCTATGCTTTGTTAGTGACATCAAACTAATCTAAATTATATATTTTATTATTTATTGATGAAATATTACTATACACAATAAATAATTAAAAGAGCATTTGCCTATTGTTATGAAATTTTGGAATGGGGAGAATGGTGATTTTCAGGCAGAGAAAAAAAGCTCCCTTGAGATCTGAAGGAGCGTGGAGAAAAAGACATGTCGTTCGTCTAAGTGAATTCTTTTAAAATTTTATTCGGTTGCAAAGTTTTTCTTATAGCAGAAAAATGGTAACGCACTGCTTTATTTTTTTTTTATTGTGTAGCATTAACATGGCTGACTTGAGAGAGAAGAAGACGAGATCAAAAGTGAAATGGTATAAAAGTTAGAACGTGATAGAGAAGAAGAATAAGTCAAAAATAAAAACAAAGGTATATTAGTAAAAAATAGGGTATGTTTAGTATTTTAAATTATTTTTTCATTTTAAACTGAGTATATTTATTAATGGGGGTATGTTTAAAGGAATTTGGGGTGTGAATAGTCTCACCCCTATTCATATCCAAAATAAAAATATAGTTAGCGCAAGTAATATCGTAACTTTGAATTTACGAAAATATCGATGGATATATTGATATTGTATATTGATTTAAAATTAATTATTCAAAATATTTGACCAGTGTTTTCTCTTCCTCCATAAAAACATCTTCTTTCATTATATTAAAATATTATGATATTTTTAAATTTAATTAACATATTAATAAAATATTATTTATGAAAACACACATATATCAATTCACATTTTAAAAAACATACCTATAAAATTCTAAAATATTGACAAAAAATATTAAATTACAAAAAAAAATATATATTCACAAAATTATGTAAAAATTTGAAGAAAAGAAAAAAATTGCAAATTTTTAATACATAATGCGATATATCTGCGATATTTCTCGATTTTCATTCAATTTTGTACTACAAATGAACCGATATCGATATTTTGCGATATATCCATGATACTCTGTAAAAAGTACATTGTACCACAATATCCATATCGCATACTCAAAATTTGCGATATATCTGCGATATATCCACGATATTTTCATCTATGTTTATACCCTAAAATCCTCTAAATAAACATACTCTAATAAAATTTAAAAAGTTGTCATATTATATTAAGCATACCCTATTAATTCCTATAATATCCTTACTCCATCAAAACAAAAAATAACACATTCCCACTTTTTTCTCTACTTTAAAAACATAATAAAAAATATCTTTAACTCTTTTTTAATTTTTTATAAATCATAAAAATTAAATATATTTTGAAAAATATTATAATTTTTAAAAAAAAAACATATAAATTAAAATATTTTTTAAATAAAAACTTCATAGATATTTAAAAAATAAATTATTTGAAGTATAAATTAAAATTTAAATACATTAAACTTTTAATATCAATAAAAAAGGGGAATTTACATATTGTTTCATTACTGAAGGTCCATTTTAAAATAGGTTCACCAAAAAGTCAATCTTACAAATAAGTTCATCTGCACATACGCACAAAATTCTTTGTCCATGCGAACAAAATTCTTTGCACAACAGGCAGAAAACGTTCTGCACAAAAAAAAAAAAGATTCTTGCACATAAAACAAAAACTTATTTCCGCAGCAGACCAAAATTAGATTGTACAAAACTAAATTAGCTTGTTGTGCAATCTAATTTTGGTCCACTGGGGAAACAAGTTTATGTTTTGTGTGCAACACATTTTTTCTATTGTGCAGAACAATTTCTGTTTGTTGTGCATAGAATTTTGTGTGTGTGCTGGTGAACTTATTTGTAAGTTTGACTTTTTGGTGAACTTATTTTAAAGTTGACCTTCAGTAATGAACCAATATGTAAGTTCTCCTATATTTAATAATTAACAAGTAGAATTCGCGAGGCAGATTCGAGTATCCGTTAATCGGATTCGCCATGTGGAGAATCGGATACACATTTTTAAGAATGTCACCCTATTTAGGGGGCGGGTGCGAATCGGGTACTGCGTTATGACAATTTTAGAAGAATCCGTGCACCCTAGCTCTCTTCTCTTACTTTTAATTAAAATTATTATTTTATTAATTAATAATAAAATATAATATATTTATTCAAAAATATTAATTAGATATAAAATTACATCCGCTGCAAAGCTATCCCCAACTACAACACAAATATACAGTCCATTTAATTTTTCTAACCATTTATTTATCAATCCGAATATTTGTTAAATTCTCATCAAGCCGAAAAAGAACAAAGTAGAGAATGTATTAGGGAATAATATAAGAAATTAATTATATGTCTCTCTTAAACTTTGAATTTTTAGATGATATAAAATTTTAATATCTATATGTGAAATAGATATATTTTAAGTAAAGCATCCATTATCAATGAATAATTATACAATATCATCTTTCAAATTATATCTTTTAAAAATATATTAATTTAGTGCGAGAATAAAAATATGGAAAGGAATAGTTGTGAGCAAGGATGAAAATATCGGTATCGACGAAAATATCGGTACCCTGAATTTATAGATATATCGGTGGAAATATCGATATCGGTAAAAAATAGAAAATTCACGAAAATTTTATTAAAATGATGGAAATTTAACATGAAATTTTAGACAATATTATTACTAGTCTTAATACATTAATTGAACTTAAAATCTCAATAAAATGAGAATCTTACAACAAACATATCAAGAAAACATACGTAAGAAATATAAAACGATACAACAATTGTTCATAATTATTATATTACACAGCTAATACCAAAATGATGTCCTATGAGCCTCAAATGTAAAAGAAGAAATATCATCTTGGTCTAAGCAATAATGGTACCAAATCCCGAGGATTGAGAATTGAAAAAAAAATAAAAAATTATTTCCCGAAATTTTCCTAAATTTTGACCGATAAATTACCGAAATTTCCACGATATTTCTCGATAATCTGCACATTTTGAATTACCCTGGATCGATATCGATATAGTAACAGAAATTTCCTGAAATTTCCGATATTTTCCCGAAATTTGACTGAAATTTTGGAAAAATAATCGTTCAAGTGAATTTCCATATCGGTACCCTCAAATTTCCGAAATTTCGACGAAATTTCAAACCTTGGTTGTGAGAAGAGATAAAAATAAAGGAAGATAATTAAAAGACATATTGGTCATTTAATGTTAAAAATGACTAAAAAAGATTTTTTATATCAAGTATTGATCAAATTTAATAATGTTTTGTGAAAATTATGTATAGATATTTTAATTTATTAATTATGGATGCAAAAATCGTATTTTTTAGTCAAGATAATAAAAGACGGTTATCCAATTGTATCTCTATTTATAGAACATAAATTTTAATAAAGAGTACACACTAGGAGGGAGGGAGAGGGAGAGTGAGAGGGAGAAGGAGGGAGAGAGAGAGAGTCGCTTGTTAAAGATGAGTGGTGTGTTGTTAGGATTTCGATTTGATCCGAACGACGAAGAGCTGATAAGAGACTTCTTGCTTCCGAAACTAATGGGGGTTCAGTTATCATGGGACGACATACTGGACAAGGATCTCTACGTGATGCACCATGAAATGTTTTCAGGGACATCCACGAATCCAATCATTTCTAACAAAGGATAAAAAAATAGAAAATTCCGAGATTTTCAAGAAATCGATTTATGTCTTCACAAAGCTGAAGAGGGTCAAGGCTAGCAAAAAGAAGATCTCAAGGGTCGCAGGCTTCAGCACTTGGGACGGCCAAACTGGTTCGAATAATGTCAAAGATTCGGAAGGTAATGGCGTGAGATGGACACGAACTCGTTCGGCAACTGAATAATGCATGAGTACAATGCGAATGGGGCAATGGTAGATGACTTTGTGTTGTGTAAGGTCACTAACACCACGTCGGCAAATGTGGTGCTCTTCCACTGGCGACGGAGGAGGAGGTTGCTTCACATTGGAAGAGGCAGAAAATGGATCAAAATTGGAACACCATCGACCAAAATGACCTCCTTCACGACGAGGATATTTTTTCCAACGTCGACGACCTGCTTTTTAGTATTGCAAATGAGCCTCTTGCGTCACCACCGACTCTCCTCCATCTGCCGCCAACGCCATTGTTGGCATTTTATCATAACTTCATGCATAACTAATTGTTAAGGTATGATATTCTAATCGTTTTCAATCATCAATGACTTCTAAACTATTTTAAATTTGAGGTCAATTAACTATTTTATCAAAATAGAATCAAAAGTCGTTCAACTTGCAACACCCCACCTTTAAAAAATTTAAACAATTTTATTATTTCTTTTAATATTAAAATGAAGGATTATTTTGAGTTTTTGTAAGTTTATGGTCATAGAATTTGAGAGCTAATGTTTTGATAAAGTTTTAATTTTCAATATGGTAACAGAATTTGAGAGCTAATGTTTTGATAAAGTTTTAATTTTCAATAAAATGTTAACTTAATTACAATAGGAAAGAGAAAAATGCAGAAAATAACTAGATGAACAGCCTTTTGGCTATACAAATTTCAAATTCAATACAATGGTGGATAAAGCTCCGTACATTTTACCATAATAGTTAGAAAACCATCAGAAAAACACATCATTTCCCAACTTTGGGATGATATACTGCAGAAAATTATAACATGATATATCTCTTCAAGCATTGCCAAGTTAATTTAGTAGGCAGAAGTAATTAATCATAAAAAAAAATTACAAAATATGCAATATTGTTTGATTACATCTAAAAGAACAAAAATAAACATGCTATATTATTTTTAACACACTCTTGCGCAATCTTACTAGTTTAACCTCATCCCCGCCCCACCATATTAAAAGATAAAGTCACTCAGCTGAACACACTTACCATTCCTAACATGATCATTTTTCAAAATATACGCATTATCTTCTACGTCTGCGCTCAAACAATTCATCCGGTGCCTGAAGAAACAAATCTATAGATGATGAAGAGGACGAAAATAAATTGATAATAGCAGTAGAAATTTCTAACCATTCAAAGTGATCTTCACAGCAAATGGAGTTCCAAATGATCGATAGTCCAGATGGTTTCCTACAAGCACAATTTCAGAAAAATACAGCGTGTGGAGTGGGAGTTGATATCAAGAATTTTCCTGTAACTTAGGTAGTGTCAAAATTTAATTGTGTGTGTTTTTACTCTTTAAGTTGCAGAACGATTCTTGATATTAACTCTGTGGAGTAGGTTTGAGTATTGCTCACCAAGTTGCAGAGTACATATCATAAAACTTGTCAAATGCTTTATCAAAACAATAATGGCAAGCTAAGAGATTCTTGATGTTAGTCACTTTGCAAGTTGATTTACTGCATTTGACCTGTACAAGTATTAATATCCTTTGTCAAGCAGAAAGAAAGGGAGGATAATCTTGTTAGTTACATTGAAACAAATGGGCACAAATATTTACGAAATTGGAGAAGAAAATGTTTGAACTGCAAGTTTAAATTTAATCATTAGCGACCAAAAAAAAAAGATCTAATATTGCATATTTGCATGTGTATCAATCAGCAGCTACTTCCACTTCACATCACCACTGCCATTTATTTAATTTGTTCTTTTCCAAATGACAAATGCAGATTCCACATTAGATGTACTGAACAAAAGTTTTTTCTGTAATCAGTACATTTATGCAACACGTGTTAAATTCTCAAGAAAGAGGAATTAACAATGTTGATCATGGTGACTATCTAACACATTTTCTTCCTGTCAATACTTTATAACTCTTTCTAATAAACTAAAAAGTATAAATCACTCACCTATACTACACTAGTCGACAAAGACTCAGATAACTTGATGGCCATAAAGCCAAACAAAGAAACTTGCGACTCAGATAAGACGGCGGCCGTAAAGCCAAACAAGAAAAAATATAATAGAAATCAATACACTAAATCCTTACCAGACGCTTAAGCTTATACGAATAATATTGCTGATGTGTTGGATATTCCCTGATGTGTTCATTCAAATGACCTGCACTGAAGAACCTATGCCATCAATCACTCATTCTATTCTCTTCAAGCACCCAATGAAAAAAAAGGAATTGTGGAAAAAGAATCTATGCCAGCTCTAAGGAACTCATTTCAATCTATAAAATGATATGCTAAATGTAAAGAATGATTGAACTTTCTTTTGAAGGACTAAAGAAAAGAAATGAGTGCACTTATGGAATTGCATAGTCCATATTAATTAACCATCTGATTACATAACAATAAACAGAACCAAAATATAGAATCTCTGATGGGAAAGATAGATTATTTGACTCTTTAATTCATAAACATTGTGCACAGAAGCATGACCAGAATGGCAGAATTTATTAAGAAAAAATGGAACTTAAATTAACATTCAATTTGGACAACGATACATCCTGTATAGAAAAGCAGGCTTTAATTTAGTCTTGGCATTTATCAAATAGATTAAGATGGCATACATTCACTTGTCCACTAGCTTGATGGCTATATTTTTTGCATTCTAAAAACAATCATGACTGCAGTACATGAGAATTTTTTTTAAGCTTTTCAATGTAACAAGAGCAATAAGCATAGAGCGAAACCTCATAAACCATAGGTTTGTTTTTGAATTAGGAAAAGAGAAAAAAAAAAATCTGTTCAGCTTACCAGTCACAATAGGTAGAATTACAGCTCATACATGTGGCTAAAGTGATTGACCCACGACATGAGTTACACTTTGCACCCAAGAAGTTTTTCCCAATTTGGTGGCACCTGGAGATACAGAAGCATGGCACATATGATTCATTCGACCTCTTTTACGAATCAAATGTTAGCCAATTAATCTTATTTATAGACACTCCAAGGATAGTTTTAGTGTTTTTTGATTGCCCCTTGATAATTTATTCATTTATATATTTAATTTTTGAAAAGGTAAGATAACAACCCCAAAGTTCAGCTGCTCCGTCCTATTATTACAACTGACTTGGAGGTCTTCCCTTCTTGGAATACTACCTCCGTCCCAGCTTTTCTTTCATACTAGTAAGTGACACAATTTATAAGAAAAATGGAAGTATGTGAGACTGAAGTTAAATAATAAAGTAAAAAAAGGATGTATTTTTTTACTTTTGTAAGTTTTATATTATTTCCTTTTTAGGAGTGTGAAAGAAGATGTGAGACGTCCAAATAAGGCAAGTGCGAAAGTAGAGTTGGGACGGAGGGAGTATTAGTTTTCATGTTGACTATTTACAAATTAACTTGTAAGCTTGTCAACCTAACCAGAAGTTCACATTTAGCATCTTAAGAAAGGGCTATAACTGATAACTTCACATTAGTCGATTTATATGGCAAAATAAAATAATATCGTACAAAGTGAACTTTGAGTAAAAGATCCATAAATAAAGTGGTGACATCAGGAACGATACCCAGGGAGAAAACAAGTGAACTAGGTATGCAGAAACCTTTTGTATAAATAAAGAAGATCTCTGGACAATTCTTTATTTGACATTCTTTGAACCACAGCTAACTGCGAAGAAGACATCATGCTTCACGAATTAAGAAGTTGAATGATCTATAAGAAAGTTTATAAAAATGAATGAACTATATGATAGTATACCTTGCCAGAAGAACTTGATCCACTATGGGACGCCAACACCAAACAATCTTCAGCAAGATGCCCAGGCTTATGACACTTCCAACTGCAACAGGAAATATTTGTCTTGTGAGAATGCAGAAAAAACAACAGAAGCTCATCATGCCATTCTCTAGCCACAGCAGAAATACAACCATACTATAGTCGAGAATACCATTCATAAGTACAAAGCCCAGATATCTTTTTTGACCAGCAATGCCGGTTATAATCCCAAGTATCCCCTCCAGATTCAGGGACCTCCAATGTGCATCTACGTACAGATAAGGGTACAACAGGGATTTGCTCACTTTGGGCATCCTGGAAGAAGGCTTTGAAGTTATCGGAAAATAATGACACAAAATGTGGTTAGTGTTGAATCATCGACTGAAATAAAAGAAAAACCTTTTGGGATATCCTCTGAAGAAGTTCAGTTTTGCACTCCATGCTGCATATATCATCATCCGTCTACAATGAAAATGTAACAAACTGAAGAGTAGGTACTTGAGAAATGAGCATCAAGAATATAGTTAAGTAAACTGCAATAGTTGATATTTCACCTCATTGCATATGTACTCCCCATAATACCCGCAAATGACACAGGCAGGTTCTCCTGGAGCAGGATACCTCTGCTCACTTTGCGTCTTGATTCTATCAGCTACCTCTGTGCTACCTAAGAAACTCAATAAATCAATGAACTGCCTCCAAAGAGGATTATAACTTCTTACGGGCAGTATGCACCAATTTTGTCTAACAGGCCCATATTACTTCTAGTTGCATGAGAGTAGCATATACATAAAGCTTTTAGACAAGGTGGACCTTTAACATGGTATAAAAGACTAGGCCAAGTGAAAGATCCTCTGTTCAAATGTCATCGCCACCCATTTGATGTGTGAGTCATTAATAAAAGGCTTTAAATTGCCCACCAGCGTGTGACCAAAGTGAGGTATTAACTGGTTCTCAGTGGCCCACCAGATGTTAAAAGAGATAATTTTTTACAGTAGCCTAAGCTTTTAGATTAGGCAGTCAATTATCATGAACACATTAAATCATACCAGAAATAGGAAAGTACTGCATTACACTGCTAGAATTTAGCAGCTCTTCAGAACTCCTTGCAGGACCTTCATCCTCTACACTATCTGCTGAAGTACTTTTATCACCTGCAAAGTTAGTCATTCGTTGCAGAAAAAATCACAAGTTCATTAGTTGCATTACATACAAAAAAGTTCCTGCTAAAATATAACAGGAAATGTCTTGGCAGAAGCCAAGTCATATGGATTTCCAGAGGAAGCAGTATTTATTGAATTTAAAAAGAAATACATAATATATTTTAGTATATTACCAATCATAATTTTGTATATTTTCATTAACTTCGAAACATAAGCACCTAAATTTCCAATAGTGAATCATTTCGAAACAGAAAAGGATAAAGATCTTTCCAGTAGACTTACTTTCATACCCGACCAAATTGAAAGCTGTAGTTGGCCTTTCCTGTAAAGAGTTCACCCCATCAACCATTACATAAATTAATAGAAGGGTAAAACTAGTACAAGTCAAGCACTCAGCTTAAATTACCAGGACATCTGCAGTTAACTCTTGGTAAGGTTGAGAAGCATCAGCTTCCTTTCTGTTCATCAAGAGTATGAAATGATTCAATCGTGACAAAAGGTCAAACAAAAACTGTAGCACTCAAATGAAAGATCAACCATAACCCATAGAATAAATACCTTTTACATATACAATCAGTTGAGTACCGAGGTTAGAGGACGAAAAAACAAATCATAAAGCCACATTTTCCATCAAATATTAGGAAATTGCTCTACAAACATTTCAAGAAACCAAAGGAGCCATGTAAATAATGCAGGATCATCTTGTTGCCATGCATCTCATATTTATCAAACGCTTTAAAACTTTTAGTTTTACTAGATAAGATGAACTGATATTCTGTATACACTAAATCAGTAAAAAAATATGACCAAGTAATCACACAAATATCAACATCTCTGGGACTCAAAACCCTAGTGCATACCGCTGGGAGTTTCTAGTCAATGTTGAAAATTGAAAAGATTCATATTAAAATGTTACCTCCGTTTTTCAATATATTCGTGGTGGGACATAGGCCCATCATTCTCTTTTACTTCATTCCGTTGATCAAACGACGGTGGCCTCGACTCGCGGCGGCGCTTCGGCTTCGGCGCGGTGGCTGGTTCGCCAGGAGAAGCATTTCCAGTTGCAATATTGTAAGCTGGACATGGAAGAAAAATCAATCAATGCATTGATAACACATTATTACACAGAAGAACGGAAATTTAAATAAGGGTTGGAGAAGTAGATGATTTGGGAATTACAATCGAGGTTTTGGAGGACGGATTTGAGATTCAAGTGCTTGTTGTATGCATAAGAAGGATTCTTGTAAAAATTCGTTCTCGTCGACATCATCCTCTTTTCTACCTGCAACTGCAAGTTCAGAGTGCTATTTGACTATGTGGATTCTGAAATTTCCCCAAATTTCTTTTTCGTAGACAAAAATAAGGGTTTTTTTTTAATATTATATTTTGTAATTATATTTATGAAATTACCTTTTTTTTTTAATTGAAAGGAATATTTATGAAATTATTAAAATTTTGGAGCATTAGTTGTTTAAATTAAGAGTTAGACCCACTGCTCTTTCCCCAAATTCCTATTTTTTTTAGACTAAATCAAATACAAGTGCAAAGCACGTTATTCAGTAAAAAAAATTGCATGATATTGAATATACTTACTTTTAATGTACGGAAGATTTGTTGAGAACTTGAAATAATTTCTATCAATATATGGTTTCTAGTTAAATGTTGGATTTCTGTGAAATTTGTTAATAATGTGAAACATATATCATTAGATGTAATAATTGATACCATTAGATGTATTTGCTGACACCAGAAACATTTTACATTGTAATTTTTATTTACAAGTTTAATGACATCAATGAATACATCTAATGGTATCATTATATATTTCAAGTTGTTTTAATTTCATATTATGAATTTTTTTATAGACTGAATTAATTAAGATGATCATGGTATAAAATTGCTTAAAGTTACAATGAATATATGAATTTATGATTGCTAGACCAATACTATAATTTTAACATATGAAATGAAGATGATCCAATGTGTATACGAAAGATGATGAAAAAAGAAGTGCTTTTAAATAAGATAATTATGGGATAAAACTGCACAAAATTAAATTTAAAGGGGAAAAGTTTTCCAAAAATAATTCTCACTTGCAAGCCATTTTTTAATATGTTATAGATTATAGATAAAAATATGATTTTTTTAATATTTTATTTTTTAATTATAAATTATTGTAAAATTTGGAGCATTACTTTTTTTTTTTAATAAAATTTTGAAGTGAAGTCACAATCTATAAGCAAATTTATTATTATAGGGATTTTTTGAAAATGATTTGTCAAAATAGGAAAAAAGTGTGGAGGCTTAGTAAAATAAAACCAGTTGAATTCTGTATTCCCGACTGATGACGTGCCTCCCAATCGATCACCCCGTAGGTGACGTAAATTACAACATTTGCAGTCTGCAGAAAAGAGAGGAAGTTCTAGCCTAGGAAAGAAAGAGAAGGTGCTATAAGCCTAATAGGCCAACCGGCTAGAGAGAGAAAACAACTCAAATTTCTACATATATGGGTGTAAATGATTCGAGTCAACTCGCAATCTACTCGTGCTCAACTCATAAAAAAATTGAAATCGACTTGAACTTAATTGAGTCGAGCTCGAGCTACTCGAGTAGCTCTCGAGTTCGAGTTTATAAATACTCAACTCGAGAGGCTCGCGAGCCTAATCGAGCTTGCACAATATTTCATATTTTTCTATAAACTTTTTATATATAAAAAAAATTGTCGAGCTCGAGTCGAGCTTGAATTTTAGACAAAAAAAAAAGAGCTAAAATATATTTAATATTTTATTTTATTAAACTAATAAAATTATCGAGTCGAGCTCGAACTAAAAAAATCAAGCTCGTTCGAGTCGAGTTTCGAGCTTCGAGTATTACTATCAAGTCGAGTTCGAACTCAACACTACTCGGCTAGACTCATTTACACCCCTATCTACCTATTATGTTTGAACTAGTTTACATGCATTTCTTATTTATTTTATTATAATGATTTCAAATCATATTGCAAAACTGAGACAAAGAGTGGTGCATGGCAATGTAATAATAATAATTTTTTAATAATATGACTATTTAATGTTAATTCATATGTATTTAATTTAATGTTATATTTAAATATTCTGAAATGTAATATTTTTTGTCTAAGGCTAAATCAAGTTTCATGCATATAAATTTAAAGTTATATTTTTAAAATGAAATAAATATTAGCAAGTCAAATTGACTTAGTTTTGTATGCATCAGGTGCACAACGCAACTCAAGTGTAATTTTAAAAGTTATATCATTTATTATTGAAAAATAATATTTATTATTACTGAAAAATATATTTTTTAAAATATATTTTTCAGTAATAACATCTGTAACTATTCAGTACTATTTTGTGTAACTTTTTAAAAATAAACTTGAGTTGCACGGTGCATTTAATGCACAAGAAACTTACTCAATATGTAATCTATATACTCAGGATCTTTACTTGTAAAACAAGTTGTATATATCTTTAAGGCAAAGTATTGTATGAAAATGGCTCATGAATCATGATAAGCTTATCATGAACAAATTTTAAAGTATCAAATATTTAACCAGGTGTATCAAAAGTTGAAGTCAATATATAGATTTTATTGAGTTCTACTTTTGATACACCTGATTAATATTTTGATACACTTGACCAAATATTTGATACATTAAAATAATCTCATAATAAATTTATCATGAACTATTTTCACACAATATCTACTTTATCTTTAATTAGTGAGAATATCACTCACCCAAACTCACGGTGACCAATTCATTTGTCTATCATATTTCACAAAATACAATTCTATAAATAAGTTGTTACTTATTAGTGACAAATGATAATTCGTATCAGCATTAATCTTGTTGACCATATTCTGAGAGCTTATATATATTGAACAAATTCTCATTATTTATTTTAACACATTTACATGTCAGTCGGTTCTATTGTCACCGACTGACAACCCAATGCGTCACCTCATAGTCATTTCTACCAGTACTGACTGCAAAAAAAAAAAAAAAAAAAGTCAAATTTACTAGTACCGATTAACTTTATTTTAATAAAACAATTTATTCCTATATTGATAACAAAGTTTAAAAATATTTCTACATAAATAAATTTGCCTTCTATATCCTGAGCATATGCAAACCATTCAAAGAGTTGTTCATTTCAGAGCTCTCTCATTTAGGGGTGAGCATGGCTCGGTTCGGTTACCGAACCGAACCGAATAGCCAAAACCGAAATAACCGAACTACTCAATATAAAAAATCGAAACAGAGCCATATATATCCAAAACCGAAAAAATCGAAACCGAAAATTTAGGTTCGGTTTCGGTTTTATACCAAAATAACCGAAATATTTTTAAAACAATAAAATTTTAAAATTTAAACTATATAATATTAATATATATTACTATTAATATATATAATTATATAATATATACTATTATATATACATAACCGAAATCTAATATATATCTAATCTAACTAAGTGCTTTTTTATATATAAAAAATATATAATTATATCTAATCTCAAATATATATAATTATATATATAATATTTTATTTCGGTTCGGTTTTCGGTATTAGAGTATTTTTGCCACGAAAACCGAAACCGAATACCAAAAAACTGAAAATCTAAAATCAAAACCGAACCGAATACCAAATTAACCGAACCGAATTTCTATTTCGGTTTGGTTCGGTTCGATTTTTCGATTTTTCCCGAATAGTGCTCACCCCTACTCTCATTTGTCTTCTACATGATCATATTTATAGTCAACCGTAATACGGTGCAACAAATTGAACATCCGAGAATATTAAATTAAAAAAAATTACAGTGTGATTTAACAAAAAAAAAGTGCCTTTATTTATATTCTATATAATATATAAAAAATACAATTCAAATATTATTATTACAATACATATACTTTAATTTGAATTGACTGCCATGAATTTTTGAACAGTATTAAATAGAGTAGGTCTCATATGAACTCGAGTTCACATGAACTCGTATTACTGTTATGTGTAATTATTATCACTGTTATTCATATATGATAGTGATAATTGATAAACATGAGTTCACGGTGAACTCGGGTTCATACAAGTTTTTATCTATTAAATATAACATTAAATTGTTTTAATTTAACAATATTATTATATCATAAAAATAACTAATTAATATCGTCTTAAATTAACCATGAAAGTCTAATTAAAGTGTCCATCATATTTTTTTGGCATTTACATATTAATTTAAAAAATAATTTGATTTATAATTTGATTCAAAATATGTAAATTTATTTTGTCATAGAAAACACAATTTTTTTAATAAAAAAAATTATAATTAATATTATATTTTTGAACTATTTATACTTTTCCTTTTTACTTGATTTTGATATTTTTACTTTTTTAATAAATCGAACACATAACTCGAGTCGAGGTACTCATTGTCACGCGAGAGTTTTCCCAGCTACATTTCAAGTTCAAAGTCAAAGTTGGCGGTATGTCTTTTTTAAGTTATTTTTAATCATAGTCTCCTCCGGGTCAAGCAGCGTGTCTAATGGCAAAAATTTATATGAAACGTTTCATGGTGTAAAATATATTATACATAAAAAAATTCACGGATCTATGGTTGGATTGGATCGGGTCAAATTTGAATAATTTTCTTAAATTTTCGCGCAAGCACAATTTTCATACTTTTTCACTCCCAGATATGTTACTTTTTAGGCAAATGCATGTTACTTTAAGATAAAATGTGTGATACAATCAGACCAATGTTGTTTTTTTACATATATCACTTATTTTTGTAGAAATAACAATTTTCATACAATGTAAAAGCAAAATGTGTGTTATTTAAAAAAAATTACATTTTTCATAAGTATATATTTATTTGTATATAAATAGTTATTTTATTTTATAATAACACGTAATAAAATAGTAAAACGTGTGTTATTACATGAATCATTATATCTAGGTTTAAGGGATGATGATTAAATTAAAAAAAACATATTTGTTCTTAAGAAAATTACATTTTATCCAATAGTAACATATGTTTGCCCAAATAGCAACACAAATTGGGGAGCAAATATGTGTTACTATTAGAGCAAATGTGTGTTACAATCTTATAAAATGTTGTTATTTTGCATATATTCATTTATTTTTATAAAATAAATAAATAGTTTTTAACATAATATAAGAGAAAAAACATGTGTGTTACTATAAGAAAACATTTTGATTTTTCAGAAATATTTATTTATTTGTATAGAAATAATTATTTTTTATATAATAACATATATAAAATAGTAAAAAGTGTGTTAATATATGAATCAATATATTTATATTTAAATGAATGAGATTAAATTAAAAAATACATATTCATTCTTATAAAAGTACATGTTCTCTTACACTAACACGTATTTGCCTTTATTGTAACACACATTTGCCCATATTGTAACACAAACTAGGGAGAAAATGTGTGTTACTATTAGAGCAAATATGTGTTACAATCTTATGAAATGTTGTTCTTTTTATATATATTCATTTATTTTTATATAATAAATAAAATTTTCATATAATACAAGAGCAAAATATGTGTTACTATATTGCCCATATAAATAATTTTTCATATAGTACATTTTCTCTTACAGTAACACGTATTTACCCATATTGTAACACACATTTGCCCATATTGACAAACTGGGGAGAAACCAGGTGAGTTAGCTCACCTGGCCACCAAGCTCCTCACTTGAGTGAGTGACCCGGGTTCGATTCCCTTTGGGAATGAATAGGAGGGAGATATAAGGTTGACTTGGAGATATGAGTGTATGAAGACTTGGTGAACTAACTTCTAACTACTAACTACCAACATTTACCGATAAAAAAAAAATACAAACTAGGGAGAAAATATGTGTTACTATTAGAGAAATTTTGTGTTACAATCTTATGAAATATTGTTCTTTTTATACATATTCATTTATTTTTATATAATAAATAATTTTTCATATAATACAAGAGCAAAATATGTGTTACTATAAGAAAATATACTGTTTTCTCATAAATATTTATGATAAAATAATAATTTTTTTTATAGTAACACACATTTATTATTAGATTGTATGAAAAAAATATTATTTCTATAAAAATAAATGAATATATGTAAAGAAAAAAATATTTAATCTAATTGTAACACACATTTTGCCTAATAGTAACATGCATTTGCTCAAATTGTAACATACTTGGGAGCAGAAAAATCTAAAATTATAGTTGCGAAAATTTTGAAAAAAATGACCAAATTCGACTCGACCCCTGTTAAGGAACCGCAAATTTTTAATATGATAGTTTCATATCGTGAAATGTTTCATACGAGTGTATCTCTTAACAAATATTACAATTAAAATACATTTGTAAACACCATTATTATTAAAAAACTATTTTTAATTATACTGAAAAGTAAAAAGTTATCGAAATCATATTAGTGACATTACAAAAAATATAGTTAAATTTCAAAGTGACTTAAAAAAAATGAGTAAGTCTCTTATGCACCAGTTACACCGTGCAACTCAAGTGTATTTTTAAACAGTTACACTATTTATTACTGAAAAATTACACTATTAAATATACATTTTTCAGTAATAACATATGTAACTTTTCAGTAGTATTTTATGCAACTTTTTTAAAAATGAACTTGTGTTGCACGGTGTAACTGGTGCATACAAGACTAAGCTAAAAAATATATATATATACTCCCTCTGTTTTATAAAAATTTGCGCAGTACAAAATAACACATATTTTTAAATAAAATAGCAAAATATAAATAAATATGCAGAATGTTCATCTAAATAAATAATATTTTTGAGTTAGTCTCATATGCACTAGTTACACCGTGCAACTTTAGTTCATTTTTAAAAAGTTACACAAAATACTACTGAAAAGTTACACATGTTATTACTGAAAAATGAATCTTTATTGCTGTAACTTTTCAATAATAATTTGTGTAACTTTTCAATTATAAATAGTGTAACTTTTAAAAAATACACTTGAATTACACGGTATAACTGGTGCACAAGAGACTTAGTCAATATTTTTTAGCAGTACAAAAATTTATTTGGAACTCAGAAGAAATGTGCAAATTTTTATCAATAGGATTAGGAGGCGGTAGTTAACTTTCAAAGTGGGCCTAGTGCATATTAAGATGGTGGGCCTTGGGTTGGTTGGGGCGATGAAAAATCAATATTTAATCAGTTATCCTAAGCAGCACAGTCAACTTCCCGAATTCAGCTACACAACATCTCCAGACAAACTCCTTTATCACAACCCCTTAAAACTTCAAACAAATCTGAGAAAGTGTATCCTGATAACAATATGCAGATAACTGATCAACTTCACTAGAAATTAATCCAACAACAAACATCTGAACAAAACACAAGATGGGACCTGCCGGGTGCAGCCTGAATGGAGCAGTAGACGATTCAAGATTCAACGAGCCGATGCCCTGGATCGGCCTCTATGTCGTAGCAGCATCGGCAGCTTGCGCCATAGCTATGGCTCTCGACGCCTTTCAGGGCTTCATTTGCAGGAAGTTATGGTTCCCTTCCAAATTCTTCGCTCTCAACGCCACCACCCTCACTCTCATCGGTGTAGCAGTCAAGCTCTCGGTTGATCTCAATACATCCATGCCCCGTCCCCATGATCAACTAGCTAAACTCAGTAGCACCACCTTCATATGCACAGCTATGGCCAACTCTATGCCTTCTTTAGGAACCATGGAGAACAAAGAACTAATGATGAACGTGGTGGCTCTAGGGATACTCGTTGTCACCGTGATTGTAAACGTGTGTATCCAAATGGCCACTGGGGTGATCTACGTGTTCTGGATAGAGCATGCTGTGGTAATGGCTTTGATGCTTGTTTTGTTTGCAATATTGATTTCTTCATCCATTGCAATCCCTGCAACTAAGCATCACTTGGATGTTACATACAAAAAGAAGTACCGAGTGGTAAGGAAAGAATGTCAAGAAAACTGCAATCCCTCCATATCTCGGAAACTGAAAGACGATCTAACGAGATATTGGATGATGGCTCATACCTGCAACCCACAATTTGTGATGGGGCGTTTAGCGACTTGTACCGCCTCGGGGGCGTTCTGTCTACTCAGCACTGTCACCTTGGCAGAAGCCATGCTTCGTAGTTACCTCATGCCTTGGTGTTTCACTTTTTGCACGGGTGAATCAGATTATAAGTGGTCGACTACGATTATATTAGTAACTCAGGCTGCTGCAGTTGTGATAGGTACAGTTGGCCCAGCATCAAGATGGTTCATAGCTATCAAGTTCATGTGTCCAAAGAGAACACACAAAAATACCTTCTCACAGGTGGAAAACTACTGGATTCAGAATCTACATCAATTGAAGGAGTGTCCGTTGAGTCTGAGAATATGCGGACGGCATGGTAGAAAACTTGTGCATAACACAAGAAACAGGGCCTTGGATTTATGCATTTCAACCCAGAAAGCAATAGTAATTTTGAGCAAGTTAGTTAGACTGATATCCATCATCTTTGGGAGCTGGTTAATGAGGGTCAAGAAACTTGTCTTCTTGTTTAAAACCACGGATTTGATTCTCACAAAAAAAATGGATCTCAGCCATTATGTACTGCATCTTGAAGGAGAGGAAGATCTGATCGATGTGATGATGAAACACAACAGGGGTTTTATTGATCATTCTATCAGATTGGGGAGAGAAAAGCAGCCAAAATTCCTGATACAACTTCTAGAGAAACTGAATGCTTCACGGGGATTCGAGGGGGTACAGAAATTCGATAGTTACCAGGTTCCTTCTCTGGACTCTGAAGAACCACCTAACAGCTGGGCGCTTCCTGTGGTGACATTAGCAAGCATTGCAGTGGCAACTAGCAGCAACTCTGACTTCCATTCCGTGAAACAGCTGATAAAATCTGTACACGAAGGTCTCAAGTACATTAGAGATATAGAATACAACATTGATATAAAAAAGGACTTGGCAAATATCAGGAATGCAGCAGAAATTGTATGGGTGGCGGTTGATCTCCACTATAGGTGGCTAGATGTGGATCTTCGTCAGATGGGGCTTCAAGGAAAAAGCCCGATGGATACAGTTTCAGAGCTTTCTGAAATAGCAAAGCACAAATTTATGGAGTTCATCAAGAATGATGCACTTGGTTGTTTAAAATACGAACCTTCAAAATGGCCCATCAAAATGTTAGCTGCAAATGCAATGTACAGGATATGCCAAACTATTCTGCTCAATACTGAAAAAAGATCGAATGAATGCAGTAAAGTAATGTTGGAAAGTCTTGCAGCAATGATTTCCGACATAATAGGGGCTTGCCTGACCAACTTACAACATGCCATAGAGATAAAATGCCATCAGAGCAGCATTGAAGAGAGAGAGGAAGGTGTTTGCTATGCTATTCGACTACTTGGGAAAACTGAAAAGATCTTGGAAATTCTTAGCTGCATACGAACTCCAATTTCAGAGACAGAAAAAAGGGCATGCATAAATGAGTGGCGTGCAATGAGGAAGGTGAAAGATAAGCTATGTTGTGAATCATCTGCCACAAATAGTTCTTCATTTGATTTGTATCTGAACATTGACTTGTGAATCAGAACCAGAGTTCTGCAAAAGTACACATAAAGCTGCTTTTCTATTAGCATACTGATCTGTTTCAGATCAGTAAAAACTATCTATATATGGAAGGCAATACTATTCAGTTCTTTTGTAATCTTTAGCACAAACCCAAAAAGTATGTTCAGCAAGACATTTAAGAAATAGAATAAGCTTCTCAACTGAAAGTCCTCAATAGTCACTCTCTTGGGTACAATAAATATATATCATACATTTGTTGTGCGTAAAGGAACGTCATTATTCATTATAGTTAAATGCCTGAATTAATACCAAAAAATGACTAAAGCATGGTATTTCTTCAATTTTTGCAGATTACGGTTTGAATAAAGCTTGGTCACCTGAAATTTTTTAGACAGAAGATAACAAAAGGATAAACCAAAGTTAATTGAAAAGCCTGTGAACCAAAACCAGAAAGATTTTGACCTTTTTCCTCAAAGTAACCTGTGCAGGGAGATTAGATTTGTAAATCACTTTAGGGCATGTTGCACAACCACTTCATTAAGGGTCTATTTGCAAACTTTTAATTGCTTCTGCTTTTACTTTTGACTTCTTTCTGAAATGAGTGCTTATAGATAATTGTTCCCGTTTCTAACTATTCTAATAGCACAGCTTTTGGCTAAAACCAGAACCCGCCTCTACTTTTGGTTGAAAACAATTTTGCTATCAAACATCATCTTATTTTGATTATAAGTAACATTCTCACAATCTCTAAATATTATTCACTTCTAAAAAGTAAAAGCAACTGCCAACACCCCCTAAATGATTTATTAAAGCTTCATGGCAAGCTTCCATGCATGCATCCACAATTTCACATCAAAATTTGAAAATCATGACACATTAGTTGCTATTATAACAGGGGAACAAAAAGAGAAACAACCAAATCTGCCAAGGATTACAAATGAAAATCATGTCAAGAGTTTGCAAGAAACATTCACAACAGCCAGTCAACTGACAGAATTATGTCAATTGTTTTCCATTATACAACAATGCAGTCTGCAAGGAAAATGTGCCCCCTCTTGAAATGCATCTTGAGTTAACCTACAAATTGTCCAACATTAAAAATGAAGTCTTAAGTGAGGTACTCGTTCCCCCAATTCATGCTTTGTTTTTGGCCATCTAGTTCCTATACATCATATATACCATTATACCCAACCAAAAAGGTAAGACATGCCTTCAGACTTCTATCAGTTTATGTAAAGGCTTTTAGTCATCCTCAATATGCTACTAGATAAAAACAAAATATCATTTCCGGTACTCTGAGAAGAATCTCCATAACCTAACAGCTTGAATGTGACATTCCCGGGCATGAAGCTATAGCATATTGATTCAGTTTGGTGGTTCCCAAAACAAAGCAATTGAAGATAGATTTAGAAGATATTATGGAGTGCCTATGAAACAATTAATACACCTGCGTAAAAGAGTTAAAATCACTGGTATAACAAGAATACCTTCAACTATGTAGACTAGCACACGGCATAGTTTCATTTGCTTACATGAAAACATGATCAACCATAAGAAAGTTATCTACAGTATTAAAACATGTGGTAAATCAAAGAAAACCTATTTTGTCATGCTATCTGAAACCAACAAGTCATCAAAATCAACTGATTAAATTCATTTAGGGAATCAACAAATCAAGTAAATTATTGAAGTATATTTTGTGAATATCTTGACAAATGACATCTTCCAGCTGTAAATTACGATCACATACCCAGCTATGAATCGTTGAGCAGTGTACGATGCAGAGACAATAAGTCATACATTGGCATAAATACAACGTTACCACTTGATATCTCTCACGGGATTCTGACAATTGTCCATATAAAACCAATCAATGCATTAAACAGACCGGCATATGCTACACTGCAAATGCTCTGCTGCTAGAGAACATAACATTTCTCATACCCAATTATAAACAAATACAATAAGATAACAAAAGCAATATAGTTTGCTACTGCAAATTGCTCTCCATACACCAACCATAAGCATCCCATGTTTTCATTTCACAAGTACAAGTTTCAGCATACACCACAATGAGACCAATTAAATTTTGTATACTAGACAATCAGAAAACATGAAAACATCCATGCTCTCCCAAACTTCCATTGATTGAGCCTCAACAATTAACAAAATAATAGTAAACACCAAAACTTCCAATGAATTTCTCCATTCCAAAGTAGATTTCCAAACCTATTGTGACAAAGCAAAAAAGAATCCTTCAGAAAGTTGATAGAATCTAATCAGTAAATACCACGAACAATTGGTGGGCACAAATAAAGACCATAGGCTCTATTCATCATCGTCGCGTTTCTTGGGCTTGCGATAATTCTCTTCGACGTGCTTAGCGATCAGAAGGCCGGTATTGAAGAGCTTCCTAATATTTGGAACGTTGTAGTTCTGGGCTGCATAAACTCCGAATGCTGTTCCCATCAAGAACGAGAAGCTGCTCCGAAATATGCCCATTTCTTGATTCTAATTTCTTCCTCCTCTTTTCCCTTGATTGAGAATCGTTGCAGGTACAAAACCTCGAATGTGCCTTCGCAGTTTTGGGTTTCTTCTTCTTCTTCTTCTTCTATAGACGATTTGTTTCTTGGGGGAGAGGAAATTTCACCAACGGCTCATACCATCAGAACCTGAAACTAATTTTTTACGCATTATTTGTTATTGACCTGACCCTTTCCAATTGAAGCTATTGCCCGACCTAATAAAGTTCGATTTTTGATTCGATTTTTTTTTAATAAACAAATCAGATAAATTTTTTTTTTTAAAAAAAGCCTAATTAATTGTACAGATTGGACTCAACCTTCATAAAAGTTTTTAAAGTACATTTAGGTGTACAGATATATATTATGAAAAAAAAAGTATATAGAATATTTTTTTTGGTCAGAAAAATAAAAGTATATAGAATATTCTAGCGTGTAAAATTATACATTTAAAAAATTCACGGGTCTATTACTGTTGATGAAATAAGTTAATCCGAGTGTTCAAGGAAGTAATCAACTTAATCCCATGTGACGTGTCCCAAGAGAATTAATCCAAGACAAAAAAATCATAATAATGAAGCCAAGATGCGGCTGGAACAAATGAAAACCAACAAAGAAGATGAAAGAATCACATGAAAAACACAAAATAGGAAAGCAGAAGTGCAAATTCAAAGGAGGCGAGTAGCTGCACCTGCTCGCCGCCTATATAAAATAGGTGGCGAGCAGGTAGTGCAATTCTGGGAAGAGGCGAGCAGCTCACCTGCTGCTCGCCTTCTATGGTGCTTATAACCAACAGCTCTCCGTCTTCATACCTGATCGCCAGAACGGTGTTTTCATCATTTTTGGTCAATTTCTTGTTGTAATTATCTCATTTAACACGTAAGGGACACGTGTAAGCACCCTGTAAAGCGTGGCAACGTCCCTGCCACCACCTGTTTGCATTTTTGCCTATAAATAGGCCATTTTTCAGAATAAATGACAAGTTTTCGCTGCCTTAACTAAACTCTGCCGAAATCTTTCCAGAATTCATGTTTGGCAATTCCAGTAAGCTTAATTTCATGCACTGTTAGTGAAATCTGGTTCAAAAGCCACATGGAAACTTGTTTTGCGAAGATTTCATTAACAATTACCAGGTCGGGTCGGGTCGGATCTGGGTATTTTTTTTCAAAATTCGCGCAAACTGCAAATTTCAGGTTTTTCACTCTCAGATGTGTTACAATTTGGGCAAATGCGTGTTACTTTTAAAATAAAATGTGTGTTACAATCAAACTAAATGTTCTTTTATATATATTCATTTGCTTCTATAGAAATAAATATTTTTTTCATACAATAAAACGTGCGTATTATAAGAAAAAATATTATTTTTTCATAAATATTTATTTATTTGAATAGAAATAATTATTTTTCATATAATAACACATATAAAATAGTAAAAAGTTGTGTTACCACATGAATCAATATACATAACTTTTAAAAGATGATAATTAAATTAAGAAACACATATTTATTCTTAATAAAAATACAATTTATCCTACTCTAATACATGTTTGTTCATATTGTAACACAAACTGAGAAGCAAATATGTGTTACTATTAGTGCAAATTTGTGTTAATATCTTATGAAATGTTATTATTTTACATATATTCATTTGTTTTTATAAAAATAAATAATTTTTCACATAATATAAGAACAAAATGTATGATACTATAAGAACAAATAATGATTTTTCATAAATATTTGTTTATTCTTATAGAAATAATTATTTTTATATAATAACACATATAAAATAGTAAAAAGTGTGTTACTACATAAATCAATATATCTAAATTTAAAATGATTATGATGATGAAATTAAAAAATACATATTTATTCTTATAATAACACACATTTTATCCTTAGAGTAACATTCATTTGCCCATATAGTAACACAAACTGGAAAAGCAAATGTATTTTACAATTAGAGCAAATATGTATTACTGTAAGATCAAAATATACTTTGGGGGTATCGCGAAACAAAAGTGGAAGAGAGATTGGGGTTAAGAAGAAAGACACGACATGCAAATATGTGTACATTAGGGCTTAGTTTAACCATTATGAATAGGTCCTTTCTCTACAGAAAGAAGGGCTGCCATCAATACTCCCTTGTACTTACAACATACTTTTGCTTACAATAAATATAAGACAAAACACATTAAAGTCCTAGCCCAAAACACGCTGTTAGGCAAATCGACGAGTAATTTACATTCGAACTATTTATATTAGCATTCCTTATAAACCCACTAGAATTTCTAGGAACAAACAATCTTACTTACTATCATGCTTCAAGATTTTCTTTCAAGAACTTTTTTGCTTTATTACCTGTGCTGTTTTTGTTTATTTTCAGCTCTGTGTGGTTTTAACATCATCAAAAGGGGAGAATTTATTAGAAAAAATGTGTTAGTTTTTCGATGATGTGAGAACCAGCAGATGATGTAATAGGGTCAGCTGAACATATTAATCAACTATGTAGTGTAGGTTTAAAATATAATTTGACTAGCTAAAGGGGGAACCTTAGAAGAAGACTATGAAAATCAGAGATTACAAGAAAAGAAGATCGTAAAAATACTTCAAGAAGATGAAGAGAGTACTTCAGGATGATCAGAAGAGTCTGACAGAAGACATAAGAAATCTCAAGTTCAAAGGATCAGAAGAGTCCAAAACATAATAGCATTTAAGTTAAGAAGGGTTTAACTAGAACATCTAAATATTAGAAACTCTATTATGAAGATCCTACCCAGAATAGAAGAGGACAAACTAGATCAGAAGAGGACACTTCTGAAAACCTGATCAGTATCTTGAAGAAGCATGAAGGTGTAATGTTCATCAGATGTTATGGAGAAGTCATTTGATCATATACCAACAAACTTGACGGTTATACCAGCTGATAGGAGAAATCAAAAGATCAACTGAGGAGAGAAAAATGTATGATGCTCCTAGGTCTCAATCAAAACACTTTAAAGTTATTCAGTCAAAGATGCAAATCTGGCTAAAGGAGGAAGGAGGTAATCCAACTCAGTCAAAGACTTAACTAATTACTATGATTGATTGATTGCTGATTCTTAGGAGATTCGAACTCATCCATTCAACGGCTAGTTTGAAGCCTATAAATAGGAGTGTGAAGACTGTATATACAAGTTTGGCAAGGACAGAAACAAACGGAAGCGCTGCTAAATATCTTCATACTCACTGGCATACATAAACTCTTTGTAATCTGTTAGCTTTGTAGAAGTCATAACTGCATATAGAAATCAGCCTTTGAAGGTTGTTTGAGCAAGTGTAGTTTAAAATTTTTGTTCTAAAGTTTGTAAGTGAGAAATGAAGGGAGAAAGTGAGCAGATAGTATTAGGATTATATTGGCAAGTATGCTTTTACTTTGTACACAAACTGACTCTTCATTAATTACTGAGAATAATTATTCAACTTTATTTCTTTAAATATAATGAATGTTAAATATTTATTGCATAATCGTTCAAAGGTACTTTACTTAGTAGATAATGTGGTGTGTAGAAGATCACATTGTTAGTTCACTTGCAAATAAATAAAATATTCACAACTTAGATTGACTTAAATAATCAATTTATAAAAGTTGATGTGTAAGACTCGAATTGGTTTGTCTTGACTAAGAGATCACACTAGTGCATTTTGATGTGTTGAATATGACCTACAGAGACATAATTCTTTCGAACTGACTTAAGGGATAAAGAATTAGACCTTAGTGGTTATTAATTTTTTAATCTCTGTCACTTAAATAGAATTGTATGTAATTAATATGTATTGCTTTGATTTATTATGTGTAAAGAGTCAATGAGATTCAATACTTTGTATTTTGGGCAATATTATTAATTATAGGATATATCAGCAACATTTAATACAGAGAATCGTGTGCTTGAAGAATCTTATTTGATTACATGCCTTTGGTTGGCTCGAAAGTTTTATCATATCAAATCTTGTAAGTGGATTACTTTCCGATATGATAATAATGTTGAGTTCTCCTTACTTCTAGAAAAATATATTAATTGATTAAAGTGTTCGAAGGTTAAATTAATTAATGGACGTAGAATCTTAAATACAGGAAAAATAATAATCAGGGAGCCATATATTGTAATATGGGTTAAGTTGGATAGTACAATATTAACTCTTTAGTGGAATGAATTAATATTAATAGACTAAAAAATATTATGGCTGAATATTGATTTCTGAGCCCACTGGGAGGTCCAATCATAATTCTCCCAAAAGCTCATCAAGTAGCTCAATAGAAGATTATTAACATATAAATAAACTTTAGGATTTAGGAGAGAGAAAATATATATTTTTGGATAAGATATATGGAAAGATGATACATATAAATCTTGTAACCAAAATATTTTCGCAAGAATAATAGATCTTTCTATATCTCCAAAATATGGTAATATTTTTGGTAAATCTCCATTTATAAATATGTGTGGCTAGTTAGCTACAAGTTGACAAGAAATTAAGTCTTAAATTCAAGAAAATTCAAGAAGAGAGCAACAAGATTTTTTCTCTCCTTGAATATTGCATAGTTCGTGAGATCTTCCACTGGATCTATAAACTAGGACTTGGAGAATACTTTAAAAGATTTTGAGGTTGATATTGATTATCTTCTCAACGGTGTCTCTCCGATTCGTAGGTATATTCATCAATCTTTTAGTTCTGCATATTTAGGGATTACATATTTTATTCATTCAATGCATGATTTAATTTATTTAAATCTTGATTAATCTTGAAATTTAAATTAGTATTTAGATTACATCCTGAATAGATTCTCGACACATTTCCTCAACAAATAACCCTTTCAACCAAGTTGGTTGGAAGATAATGGATGTAGGACTATTCTGTCCGAACCACTATAACTCTTGTGTCTTATGTGCTTTTCATTCTTACATCATATCTGCTATTCACCCAGTTTTAAGCTAAAAGGTTTTAAGCATATACGTTTCTGCATGACAAATTTCACACCACACACTCAGTTGAGTATATCAGCTGCTTACTTTGAAAATTAGAAGACCTCAAGTTTTTTGTCCTGTCTTTTAGACCTGAGCCTAATTTTGAGAAAAAGTATTTTAACATCTAATAAATATATTCAAGTCCCCTTTTAGACTTATAAAGTGTTTTTCATAAGACTTCAAGGGACATAGTACGTGGTATTAGAACAATATGTCCAAAAGACCACTGCTTGAAAAGCTTCTGGTGGTCGCTAGGACAAATTTTCAAAAATTATTTTGAAAAACCCTTTGTGTGTTCTTTTCTTTTGTTCACTAATCTTTGCAGTAAATGACCTCTTACAAGAAGGGTGGATCTAAGACAAGAAAGCTCCTAAAATGTTCCATTTAATAATTATGATTATTAAAAATTTAGGAATATTGGACACGCTTAAGACAGTCCAATCAAATTCTCTTGGGATCCTGTAACTGACGGTAGGATCCCTGAAAGAAGTGAGACAATAAGAACCAAAAAGCAGAAGACTAAGAGTGAACTCGCATCTGATGAGAGAAAGTTATTTAATTCGGTCTTAAAGAGGAACATATATACTCTTAATTAAGTCTCAAACCCTCAACACAATGCTACTCTGGAGGTTAAAAAAAAAAGTACATCCTCCGTCTCATAATTTTATGCACACTTTAATTTGGTTTGTCCCACAATTGTTTTCACATCTTATAAATAGAAACCACCACTTTAACTTTATCATCACAATATTCATATATTTACATAAAATGTTATTACTTTTACATCCAATCAAACTAATTTAATTATTTTAATAATATAACTTTACACATCATTTTTCTTTTCTAATAAACTGTGCAATTGTTAAGGTGAAAACACCTTTGAGACGGACGGAATAATACCAGCATATAGAATTGATACCAGGAGCACTGCGGAATTCAATTGTATATATTTTTAAAAATTGTCTATATTATTATTGAAAATTTACTCTTATTTATACTGAAAAGTCAATTAAATAGGAGATGATTTTTCAATACAAAGGTAACTTTTTAGTAATAATGAGATGACTTTTAAAAAATACAATGAATTGTCCAATACACTTGATGTATATAAAACTAAACATTTTTTTAGTACATATGTTTTCGATGAAACTTATAACATTAGATGTACTCATTGAAACCGTAATATTTTACACAGTGCACATTTCTGTTTTAACAGACTAGTGATACCAACCAATTCTTTACAATGATATTTATTAAAAACTTATTAAGGAAAATTCTTTACAAAAATTAAGGGGGTACAACAATATATACATACATATAATAATTTACGTACGTACACATTAATCATCATCAGCTGAAGTTATTCAAGAGTTAGGAGATTAATTTGCTGATATGAGCGTATGCACCAAGAGCAGCAAGCTTGTTGATAATCTCAGTTGGGTGGAAATCGTCATAGAAAAAATGGAGGGCTCTGTAACGGCATGCACTTTGTCCAGCAATACACTGCCCTGTTGTTTCCGACACTTTGCAACATGGTTCGGTCAGAAACTTGATTCCAAGCCCAGACAGTTGAAAAGGCTTCAAATTTTCGATGCCTAAATACGTAAATTCTGCACCTCTGAGGATGCGGTTCAACTCGTCCACGGCCGCCTTCAGCTTCTTGTTAAACAATTCGACGGCGCCGTTGATCGGATCGACGCAGAGAGATCCTTTAGTTGCGCCCCTTTTCAGTGATGCAGGGATGCAACCCCAAGTCCAGACACACATATATACTTTACTTGCACCAAAATCGTATATTGTCTGTGCATGCCAATAATACCCAACTCTATTTTTATGACTACTAGTATAAAATTCAAATGTAGAAGTAATTAATGATCAAAATTCATATTTGGGGAAAGTTTTGTTTGAAAATAGTTTTATGACCATGTTTTGAAACATTTACAAATTAGTATAAAAATTTCATCAGAAATATAAGTGTGTAAGGTCTCATGATTTGGTTTGTTATATAAGTTAAGATAAATTAAATTATCTTATCTAATTTGATGTTTGGTTTAATGGACAAAAGCCCAAGTTAATAAAAAGTCAAAAACTAAAATTCAATTATTTTATGAATGGAAGATAATAATATCTTAGGGAAGATGTATGAATGATAATAATTCATTGTGTTTATCTTTACTAAAATACTCGTTCTTATATTAGAAATGAGAACCATAATTCACTTTATTTTTGTTTATGATATAGAGGACAAAATTGTCAATTGAATATTTTTTTATTATTAATCTTACAATCAAAACATTCAAAATAAAATTATCTTATATTACTAATTATCTTAATCCATCAATCCAAATATACTATTTAACTCACAAATAACAATCTATAGATTATAATCTTGTCTAATCTATCTTGAATTATTTATCATGTTCATTGAACTAAATGAGCCCTAAACGTAGTAATAATCATGCGCTCATGATTGAGTCCAATTTTGGGGTAATTTAGATGTGGTTGTCTATATTTAGAGATTTTAAAACATCAATTAATTTGCAAATTAACTTAATTATTGTCCTTAATTACATAGTTAGAATTGTGAAATCATGAATACTAACCTTAAGGTGGTTAGAGTATTGTTGAACTAAGAATGTAGCATATTCTTCGGGTGTATAGTTGGTGCTTGATGGATAATGGTCCGGCGCAAAATAGTTGTTTAAATAATCGTTGCTCCCTATTACAAAATAGTACAAACCTTTACTCAGATGCATTTTGGCTGAACTCCCAAGCGATTGAGAAAGCCGAGATACTGTTTGGTTGTGATTTTGCAACTGTCTCTCCAACCACACATTCTCCCCCTATTAATTACAACCCTAGACCTAATTAGTTTTTTTTTTTTTGAAAAAAGGCAAAATATATTAATTAGGAGCATAAGAAATGCCCCAAGAAACAACATTACAACAGCTGCTAATTAGTAATGAGCAAATACAAGTCATGTGCAGTTAACACATTCAACATCGATCTTGTTTGCACTGATTCGTCTCATCTAAAAGTTTGAAGACATGAATTAATTTATATATATATATATATGGGAGAATTACAAAATAGTTTATAAAATTGACACTAGTTATAAATTGGTTTTGTGCAGAAAAAAATATATTTCTGTGTGTGAACCAATTTATAAATAAAACTACTTTTTTTGAACCAATATACAAATGCTCTTATATATTGAGGGTTAATTGAATGAAATGTTCTCGCAATTAGAAATATTGCGTGAAATTTCCTGTAGTTTAGAAATTGCACGAACTACTCTTTATGGTTTATTAAAATAAACAGATATCCCTCCCTTTTTTAGAAAAATGAGTTTACTATTTTATCCATTTTCTCTATTTTATATATTCTATTTTCTAAATATACTATGACAAATTCGCTGATAGATAGCGGGTAAAACCCGCCATTAAAAGGGTGGAAAAAACGCTGTTGAACATGGTGATATTAAAAGTGGCGCCGAACAACAGCGGTTTAAAACCGCTATTATATCGAGCTTTAACAGCGGTTTTTAACCGCTATCGTATCTTAAAAACCGCTATTATATCTTCAAAATTTGTTAACTCATAAAATCTAAAACAGAGGTTTTGTAGACATATAAGAGCGGATTTTAACCGCTATTAAAAGTACATTCAATAGCGGGTAATACCCGCTGTTGTATATTAAAACCCGCTTTTATAAGTACTTTCAAGAGCGGTTTACTTAAGATATAAGAGCGGGTATTACCCGCTATTAAAAGTAAAAAACATAGCGGGTAATAACCGCTTTCTTTTCTCAATATTTTTCCAATATTTAATTATTGCAATATTATATATTTTTTTAATAAAACTTGTAGTACGATTTTTATACTTTAATTAAAATAAAAAGAAATTTTAATATAAATAACATTAAATCTAAAAATTCAAAAGTTCATATCATTACTTGCTAATCATTGCAATAATCTTTAAAATGCATTACATCAATATAAATTCAAGTACCAATGGTGTTCAATAACTAAATTAATTAACTACTACATCATCATAATAATCAAATAGTCTTGAGCACCACGTTTGATATTCTCTTGCAGTACCATATATCTCCTCCATTCCTTGGTTCACAACTGATGAATGAAAGTGGCTCTGCACATTGAAGATCAAGCTTCACATTCAAAGAAAATGAATTATCATCAAGGAAACAAAACTTAAACCAATATACAAAAAAGATAATTATTAATTATATAATTGTCAATTTGAGTAAAAAAAACGCACCTCTGTCACCGATCAAAAGAAGCATATCTTGTAATAATTCAAGTAATTCGTTCATGCCCCTATTGCTCCAACTATGTTTTGCCTTCAAGTTATATAATTTCACAATAAAAACCATCAATAGAATCAACAACAATCATGAAATATAACTAGAAATAATTAAATTGAAACATAAGCTCAAAATTCACAATCATCTCAACATCTAAAATTACTAAGAGTACTAACTCATCAATTTACAATTGTAAATCTTGCAAAGTAAAGGAAAATAAATTAATGAACTATTAATTAAAATATAAAAATTAAAAAAGAGATAATTTTAGAATATAATTTTCTTAAATTCTTAAATTTCAAAAATCTGCACAAAATTTCCAGTTTTCTCAGAAACATATCATACTGTTGGTTAGGGAACTAACTGATTAGGGTCATATTTGCATCAATTTGTGTCCATTTTGAGATGAATTCTTAGAATTTTGTATGCATTTAGGGCCTTAATTGTTATCTATTTTGTTAATTGTTAATTGAGCTCCATAAAAAAATATTATTCATTTAATTAAGTTCTTTCAAGAATTTAATTAATTTTTGATAATTTAATTAATGGGTATAATTTCATGAGCCTTTTAATTTAATTTAAATCGGAAAGTTTGCAGTACACATTAGGAAAAGAGATTTGGGACCACATCAATGCCACTGCCCACTCAAGTAAATTTCAGGAGAAAAGCACTGCTCAAGCATTCACTCAACCACCGTGTCTCACACATCCACAACAACCCACTGCAATCAATACCACACACAGCCTCTGAAACACCATAACCACACACCTATATACAAAGTTTGGACTTGAAATTCATTCATCCAACAATTTTTAGTCACAAAATTGCCTAATTTTTAGTCACAAAATCGCCTAATTTTTTTATTTTTAGTCACAAAATCGCCTATCACAGGGACGCCTAATTTTTAGTCACAAAATTGCAAACTGATTTGCACA
>JAPKLY010000074.1:72318-94711 GCA_026898435.1 Prunella vulgaris | reverse complement strand
GATGAGCGTTGCGTCGGAGGGAGCGCCGCGTCGAAAGGGCCTGCCGCGTCGGAGGAGCGCCGCGTCGGAGGGCTTCGTTGGATTTCGGTGAGATTTCGGTAAGGATTTCGGTGAGGAACCAATTGGGGGCCTGGAAGAGAAAATACGATTTGGGAATTGAGGGAGGAGAATACCTAGATATTTCATTAATATATGTGATTAATTAAGTAATTAATTAGGAATTAATTAGGAAAATAATAAATTTAAGTATGTCATTAAGTTATTGGATGAGAGTGTTTGGATAGATGGATAAGGGGTATAATGGACAATTCTCCTTCATTTTGGGCAATTTTGAAAGATTTTTAGAAGATGGACATAATAGATATTGCCCACATGAAAATGAGTAATTTTGTGTATTTTCACTATATTAAATCATCCATTTATTGAATGCACTTGGTGCACGGTGCACCCACTTAATTCTTCCAAGGGAAGAAATATTGCCAGATGAGTTCCTGAATCTCCAAGAATTCCTGCTGATCCAGAGGCATAATTGGCACCATTGATCATGTTGCCACCTTGAGCGGCCGCAAAAGGTGGGATGTAAGTGTCAAAACCGAGACGTTGAGCTGCAACACCTTGACTTCTGTTAGTATATGTACTATCACAAAAGATTTTCATGCTTACTTTTGCAGGTTTTGGTTGGTACTTTTTAAAACTATTTAAGAAAGTATCACAAAAACATACAAGTATGAACAAAAGAAATGTTGATAGGCTGACCAAGAAAATCAGCAATATTTCGACCGTTGGTGAATCTTCCGGTGGGTCCGAGAGGGAAGTCGACCCCGTAAGGCGGATGGTTCACCTTGGCCTTCGTATTAAGGTCATTATTATTGCCGTTATCGACCAAGGAGTCACCAAAGATGAAGAAGCAGGGGACTTGTGGTGCACTCATGGCTGATGATTGCAAGTTTATGAGGACAATAAGGGACAATATATAATGCAACATTTCTGGAAAACAAACATAAAATTAACTGCAAATTATGATGATGATGAGACGTGACAAAATTATATATTAATAAGAAATAAACTCAGATATAGGAAGAAAGAGGTAGCAAGGATCCAGAATTTCATGCGAGGGAAGGTATCATGTGTTTGTCATTGTTTAATTAGCCAACCATCCCTTCATGCATTAACGAAATGCACGCAAAATAACTAATACCACTTACTATTTTTTTAAGGAATGCAAATTAATGAAATATAAAAATATATTTAGTTGATTAATGAACCATATATATATATATGTGAGGAGATCAAATTGATATTCTAAGGCTTAATTAGTTGCCGAAAAAATCACAATATTCTTAATCTAAAATTTTGGATTTTGGCAAAATAAATTACGTACTATTATTTATTTTTTTACAATTCAAACTTCAGGGGAGTTTGTTCTATACCCGAAAGATGACGTGAACAAATGAATTTCACCAAAATTCACATTATTAAATATCATTAATAAAAATCAATACTATAAATTTGATACAAAATTACATCGATCCTTAAATATATCTTTCATTCCTTTTGGTTGCTTGTTCGACATTTTATTAAGAAGTTATTTTAATGTAATTTTTTTTATGTGTTGCTAGTCATTCTAAGGTTTCTTTACCAGATTCGAATATAGGAATTGAACCTTTTTCAGGCCTTTCAGCTATTGATTTGTTGAATGATATTACAGATTTTATATAATAAATTTGTACTAGATACTGTTTATATATGTATATATTATGATATGATTGTAAGTGTTGGATAAAGAGGTAGATAGCTTTGATATGCAAGATACAAGTGCCTTAATATATATTCAGATTGGGGTCACAATTTTGTTAATAACAAAGTGTCTCCTGTTTCATCTGAATTTTAAACAAATGCCTCATGCAAGATACAAATAAGTGCCCTGTGAAATTAATGTAGACATATAAAATAGAATTTTGATGCTACACATCTAGCTAGATATTTATTGAGATACAAGCAAGTATCTCCATATTTTATTTGAAGGTACAAATGAGTGTCCTAGTTACTTTTAAATAGAAATTTAAACATTTAACAAGACATTTATAAGTGCTTCCAGAAATTAATCTCTAGGCATATGTAAATGTCTAGAAAACTATTAATATAGAGGCACTTAAGAAGAGTCGGTCACGTTCTCCCCATCACAACCTTTAGGGTGTGTTTGTTTACGGATGGGCCCATCCGGATGGGGGATGGATTTTTCCCCATCCCACCCAATTTTCGGACTTGCACATCTCATCCCATCCAAAATACACATCCACTCCCTATTATACATCTACAAACTTATTTCACATAATTCAATACCAATCACATCAATTTTATTTTATATATCAAATACATTTTATTTATCTCTTTTTCACATATATCATATATATTTTTATTTAATTTATATCAATTAACATAAAATAAGAATTAATTTTAATTATATATTTTTTACATATTATAATATCCTATTATATATATATTAATTATTAATATATATATAAACTATATATATATATATAATTAATTAATATTATAAATATATTTAAATTTCATTTAAAATTATTATCTTGGAGTATAACAAAACCTCTACTATTAGTAATTATTTGTGATTTAAAATTAAAAATATTTATTTATTATATATACACTGTTTTTATATTATTTATTATTAATTTAATTTATCTTAAAAAATTATTTATGTATTACAACAAAATATAATTAATATACAATCATTCAATCATTACTCCACTAACTAACAATAATAAAATAATACATCATCATCTCAAAAAAGTATTGATTTGACATAAAGTTTCATCCACCCCTATCACATCCAATTCAAACCAAACACAAATTTACTATTCACAGGATTTGCCCCATCCACTTTTTTTCTCCATCCGGATGTGCTCCATCCACCTCAAGACGTAAACAAACACTACCTTAGCGAATAAGTCTCTTGTGTACCAAATGCAACATACAATTTAAGTGCATTTTAAAAAAATTACTAAAATATTATTGAAAATGTCAAAAATTCATTTTTCAGTAATAACATTGTAATTTTTCAATAATAAATAATATAACTTTTAAAAAAATACACTTACATTAAACGGTTAAACTGGTGCATGTAAGACTAAGACACGTTCAACCCCTACACTTAATAATATGTGTATCAGTATGAACAATTGGGATCCATATAATATTTCATATGAATTTTCCCTTATAATATATATATATACTTGTACATATCTAATAATTTGTATCATGTGTAAAATATAACTCCTTGTGTACTTTGATTACTTTCAAGCTTTACCAAAAATTAACTCAGGCACAAAAGCTAGCTACCTCATCATTGGAAATTTTGATTACGGTTCTTTTTAGTTTGTCCTACAAGTTTGGATACTCAAAAATAAAAATATTCCTTAAAACCTTCAATCTTATAATTTTCACCCTACACATTCAACTTATTATATATATTTTTTTAATTTATAAAAGTCACAGGCGGTTGATTTAGAGATCATCGCCCAAGTGACAGTTCAAAGGTAACCCCAAGAATAGACGAGATTAATAACTCATGATATGCAAAACTCATCGAGCAAGAGGTTGACCACCATGACATATTTTATATCATGAGACAAATGTACTGCAGAAATGTGCTGGATTACATTACATGTATGATGACCAAAGTGGATCGAGCAGTGAGGATCGTGGTCACACACAGTTATCCTGCAGATTAATTAATAGGGGCTAGCGTGTGCCCAAAAAGACACAATTAATGTGGGGAATTTTATTTTCAAGTCAAATGTCTGAGAAAAGAAGTAAGAAACAATTTATTCAAAATTAAGTTGAATAACAAGAAAACAGACATGCAGCAGCACAAACGAGAGTACGTAAGGTAGGTAGCTAGGAAATCAAAGTGAGAACGTCAATGTAGGACTTAGCTCCGGCAATAGTGTTGACAGTCTCAGTTGGATGGAAGTTGTCGTAGAAAAAGTACAAGGGCCTAAAAAGGCACGATCTTTTTCCAGAGATGCACAACCCCGTTGTATCCGCCACTTCACAGCACGGCGTCCCCAGAATCCTGACTATAGGCCCAAACACTTCTACCGGATTCAATTCCAGCCCGCTCGAGTACACAAATTTTGCCTCCGCTAAATCATTGTTCAGCTGCTCCACCAGCAGCTTTAGCTCCCTGTTGAACAACTTAACGGCGTCGTTTATCGAGTCCACGCAGGTAAATGAAAAACTGCTGCCCCTGCCCGCCATTGCCGGTAGGCAACCTAATGGACCAACTCCGGAAACTGCTATTTTCCTTGCACCCGAATTGTACAATTCCTGGTGCATCATCATCATAACAAAATAACATTATTAGTCAGTCTTTTTTATCATGCCTACATGTTATTCATAAATAAACATCACAATTAATTCTCGTTGACACTTTTCAATGATGCAGAAATCGAACTATACTGCTGCCTAGTGGGTGTTAGGCGGCCCACTCCTGGCCCGATTATTGCAAAATTGACAATTATAGCGCCCTCTAGACAGTCCTAAATCTATATTTTTATCTATTTAAAAAATACACTTGATTACTAATTTTTATTTTGATTTATGCACAAGATGTAGACACTAATACAAATTTACACTTAGAGAGCTCTTAAAAACTCTCTAAGAAAAAACTATTTAATTAATCTCCCACTTAGCTGAGAGCTCTTATTAACAGCTTTTTTAAGTGGGAGATTTACTTAGATAGTTGTCTCTTAGAGAGCTCTCTAAGTGTAAATCTGTATTAGTGAGATAAATAAATTACATACAAAAATGAGTATGAATAATTTGAATGTTAATTAATTACCTGGAGCTGTTGAGAGTATTGTTGAATTAAATCTTTGGCATATGCTTGTGGTGTAAAAATGGAGCTGGAGGGATAATATAGAGGTTGAAAGTAGTTGTTAATGTAGTCATTGCTGCCAACTACAAAATAATAGAAACATTTGTTGAGGTGATTTCTAGCGGAAGTCTCATTCCCAAGCAACTGCGCAATGCGGGATATGGTCACGTTGTGATTTATCAACTGTCTGTCCAAGCTGATTCGATCGCCCTACCAATATCAACACAAATTAATTAATACAACGCATCAAGTACTGCTCTAAAATTTAATCCTCCTTCCCATATATATATGCTTCAATCATTTTATTATTTTTCCAAAAAAAATAAAAATTTACATGCTACATTTTGTCAATATGCAAAGTCAATACCAGGTAATTGTGATTATAATTTTCCCATTCCAAATTAATTACGAGTATGTATATTGTGAAATTTGTTCACATATAAATTATCCTGCAATCTTTTCATTAAAAAATTCATAATATTTAGTGATAGCAATTAATGATTAGTAGTGAAAACAAATAATAATCTAATATCCTTAATTTGACTCTTTTTTTTTTTAAAGTGAAAGTAATTTGTATCCTCCAAAACTAATTAATACCCTTTCATTCATATTTTTATAATAAAAATAACACGTATCCTCCAAAATTAATATTAATTTCAAAGTGAGTCATACTTTGTCATTAATTATTAAGTAAATTTTGAGAATTGGGCGAGGAATTATATAAGTGAATATATACCAGATGCTGTCCAGTTTCAGAACGAATTCCAGCAGAACCAGAGGCATAATTCACACCAGTCATTATTTGGTCGTCTTTTGCCGATGGAAAGGGTGGAATAAAACTCTCAAAACCAAGAAGTTGACCTGCCATGCACCATATATCACTTTTTTATAACTTAATTACCAAATTATAATGACATGCTATTTATTATATATATATATATATACGAATTAATTAAGAAACACTAAGCTAATTAGGTATATATTACTATTATTAATTATATCCTCACCACCGGTTACGACTTACGATCGATGAAGATCAATTACTCAAATCATCATCACTTGTAATTAATCCTAATTTGAGATAATATCGCTATAAATTTCTCCATTGTCATGAAAAAATTACTCTAACTATATATATAAATAATTTCATCAACTATTAATTAAATTATCATCGGTTATATATTGCTATACCTAATTAGTTTTGTACCATAAATATTGATTTTTAATTTTATCAATTCACATCTCATTGATTTTTAATTTATATATATATATGAAAAATTATATGCTTAAAAACACTAATTTGTAATGTCAATCATGAAAATTTAAAAAAAGATTATTTTACTAAGGAATAATTCAATAATATCATAAGAAATTTAAAATAATTAAAATTTAATTAACATTAATTAGGATAATTTAGGTTGAACATTTTAAAAATAATTTTAAATTAAATTAATATATAGAAGACTTAGTTGCATTTTAAATCAGGATATTTTCAGAAATTACATTCATACTAAAATTTTGAATTTTATTAAAAAATCAACTTAATGTATTTTGGCAATTAAAACTTATGAGCAGATATTTCTCATGCATGTCTACATATCAATAGACCACAAAAAACTAAAATTATGTGGCAAGAAACATGGAAGACTTAGGGGGCGCTTGGTATAGAAACCCTTCAATGGTAATGGAAATTGAGATATAATTGTAGTAATTATAGTAGCAAATTAGAACAAATGAGATACATAACATTGTTTTTCCTCCTAAATAAGGTAATCAACACCCCCATTTGATTACCCCCTCTTCACCTTGTAATCATCCTCCTCAATCAATCCCCAATATCACAACCAACATCTTTCTTTTTTGTCCACTTTTTCCAAAATTGGAGCACAACACTATTGATATAACCACCATAAATACAAACACACATTCAACATATGTAGGGCAAAAAAGGAAAATGAAATTTCATTCTCATTACCATTGAAGAATTTGAAACAAGCGCCCCCTTAATTAATTGCAAAAAACTAAAATTAACTTCTTTTTATTGGCGGTTAAGAATACGAATATATTTGTCTTTTCCTGTTGTTTCGTCGAATCTACATGGTAATAGCCATAAAAAAATTAAATTACGTTGCGAAAAACTAAATATATATACATGACAAAAAGTTTAAAATATATGTGGCAAAACTTAAAATTTAAATTTCAAATCCTATACAAATTGTAAAACAACCTTAAGAAAATATAAAAAATTTGAAAGATTATGATTTTTATACTGAATATTTTTAAAACAAGTTAATAATATATTTTAGATTAATATAAAACATTATTTAAACTTATTTGAATTTTATGTGTATATATAATAAATATTATTACTATATATAAACAACCATGGAACAACCGAAGTGGCATGACATACACCCATCAACACATGATAGTCAAAAGATAGTTTAAATCACAAATCATTGCATAATTATTTGATAAAATAAATTTAATTTCAAAATTAACTTTTGATCGTATTTTGGCTCAATATTTTGATAAAGTCCAACTTTGATCTCAAATTCATGATAAAGGTGTTGAGGTGGGATCCATATGTGCTATAATTATATATATTTAATTTTTTGTCAAATATAATAAGTACACGTGACGTCACATCAATATTTTTAATGAAAATCCTCAATTTTAAATTTCTAAATAACGTCAAGTTGTTTTATACTGTTGATTTTCGACCATGTAAAAAAAATTGTGATTAAATCTGTTAAAAAATAATAATTTTGAGACTAAATTTCTTTGTCCAAAAATTATGAGACCATTTACGATCCAAAATCATCAAATCACTAACCCACACGCTCTCCAAACTTTAATGGCACATCTCTTTTCTAATTATTCCAGCTAGCTAGATAAATGAATCTAGACAAAATATATATAAATCAATACTCATTTCTTTAAAAATGTTAAAAGCATTATTCTCAAACCATATATGTTCTACTTAATTAATTCCACGGGATGATCTCACGAAAAACCTATTGACAAATCAACACATAACCAAATAAACACAAATGCTTCATTTGAATGAGTGGATTTGAAATCCGTTAATTTAACACACAAATAACCACTATTTTTAAGTAAGTTAGGTGGACTACGAATATTTAGATTTGAGTTTATGTTCAAAATGGAGGAATTCTAAATTCTCATCAAAACCATGTCATTTGTGAAATCACTCCCTTATACCTTTCCATCTCTATTTTTTCTCTCCTCTTCCATCCTTTTACAATTCGTGATTAAAAATATATGTCTTCTTACATGTATTTTTAAATCTATCCAGCCAAAAAGTCATGTGAAACCAACCCTCATATATATTTGGCAATGTTCTAAAAAACGCTAGTCGCTAGTCGGTCGGACCACTAGGGTCTAGCGACTAGTCGGGGACTAGTCGGAAAGACCTAAATAATATATATAATTAATTATTTAATAAATTAATAAGATATTATGCATAAAAAAATTATAACACCACCTTTGAAAATTAAAATTATATTTATAAGTGATAACCATGGCACTCAAAATGCAATAAAATCATAATTTAAAAATTAAAAGACCACACATATTAGTTCACACATTAAACATTTAAGTTTTACATATTAAAAATAACAATATAAATAAAAATGTTCTTCAAAATAACAACACAATACTAAAAGTTTATAAGCTAAATACTAGGTTGATTGAGTTTATTTCTTATTTTTAATATATTAGATAATATTATAAATTTATAATAATAGATAGTAGATACTACTTACTAGATACTGAAAGACTGAAATAAAAAAATAAAAAAAAATAGGCGCATACCTCTTGCTAAACGCCGCCCAACCCGTTTAGCAAAAAAAAACGCCCAGCCCGTTCACGGTCCGACTAGGCGCCTAGCGCCGACTAGTCGGCGTCTAGGCGCCGACTACATGAAGAAACGTTTTTTTCCACCGACTACATGAAAAACGAGTCGGCCAAGGCCGACTACCGACTAGTCGGCCTACTTGGCCGACTTTTAGAACACTGATATTTGGTACACACAACAAAATCTAATCACTAGAATAAATATTTAGCAGGCGCAATTAATAAGGGAAAAAAAAGAAGAAGCATATGGATGACCTAGAACATCAGCAACAGTTCGACCGTTGGTGAATCTGCCGGTTGGGCCCTGAGGAAAATCGATTCCATAGGGAAGATAGTTGACCTTTGTAGTTGTGTTGAGCTCATTGTTATTACCACTATCAACCAACGAGTCACCAAATATGAAGAAACATGGGAACTGCGATGTACTTTCCACCTGCACTGTCTGTCTCATAACCACAAATAACAACGCCAAAACTGCAGCAGCTGCCCCCATCGTTGATACTTAACCTCTACCTAAGATGATCGATGTATATATTTATATATCTATTTGTAAGTCAGCTTTACTGGAAATGAAATTATATATGAGGGAATTTGGTTTATGATTTTTTAAATTAGCTAGTTGTACATGAGGATTATATATAATGATTCATTATGAGAATAGAATTAACATGACCCACGACACTGTATTATCTCGTTTAAAAGTCCGAACACTATGGAATCAATTCATTTATTTATATTTTCTATGATTAATTATGGGTGACTTACATATTGGTTCAAAAAAGTGACTATATTTACAAATTGGTTCACAATATCTGTACAAAAGTGTAATTTTTTTCCTGTACAGAAGTTTTTTTTTTTGCACAGAACCAATTTGTAATTTTTGTCAATTTTGTGAACCATATTGTCTAAGACAAAAACTTGTATAAACCCGAGTCTACAATGAAATCGGGTTTATTAATTATCACTGTCATGTGTATACATTATCACTATTATGCATGTATACACTACCACTGTTAAAAAATAATTAAATATATTTTTATAACAGTATATATATGAATAATAGTGATAGTAAATAGTGCTTACATATAATAGTGATACGAGTATATGTGACCTCGAGTTCATAGGAGATCTACCCATATTGTCTAAATATGAATAATTTTCTCTCTAAGATCCAATGTACACCAATAATTAATATATAATCCAAATAAAATTCATTTAACATTAAAAGTTAAAACAAAAATACAGAGCAAAATGCATCAATTAGAATGTCAATCGAGAAAATAAATATTATTCTTAGTTATTATTGGAGCAACCCCCTGAAGAATCATTCCATGTGCATTAAGATACAAACAATCTGTTTCACGACGTGCTTGCCACTTGCAAATTATATATTGCATATCAATAAAATAAACACACCTTTTTTCCTGCATAATTAACAATAAGATATGACTTTGTTAAAAGTGTAACATTTGCTGATCAAATTTGAGGTTAAATATGGTAAAAAGTTAATTTTGAAACTAATTCTATTTTATTTAATAGTAATGGGAAAATTGAGATTTAAATTTTACTATGATTTTTTAACTATAAATTTTAATTGATATCAATATATTTAAAAATAAAAATAGCTAGATTTGTTACTATATTATTAATATCAGAAATTTATTTTTTCAATTAAAATTTTATTTTTATTTTAAATATGTAAGAATATATTGTATATTAGGTTTAATTGCAAAATAAATTACTATTTTTTTGCGAATTGCAATTTAATCTAAACTTTTGAATTTTGGCAAAATAAATCATCAACTTTCATATCATTTGAAATTTAAACTTCGGGGCAACTTAGGTCTTGCACAAAAGATGACGTGGACAAATAAATGCACATTCCCAAAAAAACATCCACATCATTAAATATTTAAAAATATAAACAAAATTATTAATATTATAAATATAAAAATAAATAAATAAACACATATAATTATAACAAAAATAGTCATATTATTTACAATTAAAAAGTTTGAATGCATTTGAAAAATAAATAAAAACTTAAAAGTTATATTGTCTTAAAAATAAATAAATAAGTTATTATATTAAAATACATAATTAAATTATATGTATTAATAATACAAAAATAATTTTTTTAAAAAAAATAAAATAAAACATTCAAAGTACAATAAAAATATTCAAATTTATTTACTATAACTATAAATTTAAATATTATATTTTAAAGAAAAAATATACACATATATAATTTTAATTTTTAAATATTTTTTTGGGGCCAATTTATTTTTGTGTGAGCTTTTATAATTTTAAGAAATATATATAATTTTATAAATTTAAAAAATATAAAAATTATGTATATGAATATTTATTTATAAAAATTAAAAATTAATTTAAGTTTCTGTTATATTCATCATTCTTTGTAAAACACTTCATAAAACTTTGTATTTTTACAAAGGAACTGAACTATAAAACTGTAGACTGCATAAAACTTTGTGTTTGAGCGAGTTTCTTAGCTATAGAATGAATAAAATTCAAATTCAAATTAACACATGAACTTCCCGCACCCTCTGGATCTAGATTGTCCCTAGATAAAAACAATTAATTAAATTATTCTCAACTTATTTAAATAAGTGCCCTCTGGATCTAGATTGTCCCTAGATAAAAACAATTAATTAAATTATTCTCAACTTATTTAAATAAGTGCCCTCTGGATCTAGATTGTCCCTAGACAAAAACAATTAATTAAATTATTCTCAACTTATTTAAATAAGTGTTATTTTTCCTGTGATTTTGAGCTCAAATTAGAGAGTAACAATTTCATATATAATAATCGTGTAGATTTATAAACATTTGATATAATTGTAAGGAATGAAAAAGTAATAAAAATTATGTGTGAAAGTCACTCCTCTCAAATAGCCGAACTATAGTAAATTACTTAATTTTTTAAAATCAAAGTCATAATATAATAATTTCAAACACATATTATAACTTTATTACCATTATTCATCTCCAAAAGTTCCCAACCAAATACCATCTTATTTATTAATTAGTCAATCATCAACAACGAGAACACTTGAAATTGGCTTCTTCTAATATTACTACAACATATACATACTATGGTTGTGATTTATATAATATATTACTATTATTAATTCAAGTTCCCATGTACGCTTAAATATACATTACAGTCATAGTGTATGTATAATACATATACATCACAATCATAATAAATACATATATATTATTATAATGGTAATATTAGAAGGAGTCAAGTTCACGTGTTCATCTAAACTTTTACCTCAAAATAATAAGCCACTTTTATTAGTAAATTAAATGTTGAAATTGTCGTTGATGATTGACTAATTAATAAATAAATGTAAGGATGCAAATGACCCCGCTTAGAGCCGTCTAGGTCCCCGCCTAGGCCTTTGGCCGCACTCGGCGGTCGAGGCCTAAGGCAAATTCTTGGAAAAAATCAATTTGGGAGTTAGGCCCCGCCTAGACGGTCTTGGCCGCCACAAGAATTTGGCGGAAATCGACGGCCTAGGCGATGGTTTGGCGGAAACTAAGAAAGTGTACAAATGTCAAATGTAATTTGATTATTTAAATAAAGTAAATTAATTAAAGAATAATAAATATACACTTAAACTAATTAGAGAGCTTGACGAGAATGATTTCTCATCTGATGATGATGAAATAAATGTTGATGTGGAGTTTGAATCTGATGATGAAGAGTGTGTACGTGGAGTTGAGCAACAAGTGTCGTTAAATATTCCTCTTAGTTGAACTACTTATTAATTTATCCGTACGATATTTTGTTATTTTAGTATTTTATTTAGTAGTTGAACAATGTCATTTTGGGATAGTTTTTTGCATTTTATTGACCTGTTGTGTTTTGTGAAAAATGCATTTGGGTATTAATTATGTTTTAAATTTATAATTTATTGTATAATGTACATTTTTATTAATATATGTTTAGAAAAAAATTTAAAATATAATAAAATAATAAAATTTCTTGGCCCCGCCTAAGCCCCGGCTAAGCCTCCTTGGGACTTGGCCACATTCGATCGCCAAGCGCCATTTAGACCTTTGAATAAATGTATACGATTACATCTCAGAATGAGAACTGAGAACTACTCCCTCCGTCCACGAAATTTATGCTTACATTTTTGCACGTGGTTTAATGCAATATGTCGGAAGGTATTACAGGATATTGTGAGGTCCGTTTTGAGTAAAGAAAGTATTTATGAAAAGTATATATGATATACTTTTCATAAATATTCTCTTTATTCAAAACGGACCTCACAATATCTCGTAATACCCTCCGACATATTGCATTAAACCACGTGCAAAAATGTGAGCATAAATTTCGTGGACGGAGGTAGTACTTAATTAGATCATTAGTTTACTATTTATGCAAGTACAATAATTTAAGAATTTAATATTTACAAAATATTAAATACTGTATGCTAGAAGATTTTATGGGCGTCATCATCAAATATTATAATCAGAAGCGTTGTCGTATACATATTCTCATTAAATCGTGACAGAATAAACACAAACAAGATAATGCCCAATGAAATAATTAAATTTAATTATTCAGTTGTTGAAACAATTATAAAATCCGGACAAGTTCAATTATTTCTTGATATAGTTATTGTGTTGGATTTATATGGACGTGATTGATAATTTGAATAGTCATTCTATTTAGTCAAGTATTATTGGAAAATTACAAAATATATTACAAAATTGACACTAATACAAATAAAATAAACAATAATTTAATATTTTGATTTAAAAAAAAATTTATTTGATATTTTGCATTTAAATATTAGTTATATAGCTATATATTTATATTAAATATGAGAAATTTAAATAGTAAAAAGTTATTGCATGTTTTTGATATTTTTGAATAATAATATGATACCACTTCCTCAACATTCTTAATATTTTTATTAAATATTTGATACTTAATTTTTTTTAAATAATTTGATGATAATTATTAATTATATGCATAAATTTAGAGAGAGATAGTGTTTATGTGTACGAAAAAAATAGAAAAAAAAAAGGAGAAGGAAGAAAGGGTTTAATAGGCAATGTAATGTGGATCATGAATTTGTAACTCTTAATTGTGAATCATTTAATAAATTCAAATCGTTATATGAAATATTTCACATGTGAAATAATTCATATTAAAAAATTCATAGATCCTGATCGGATCGGGTTGATTTAGATAATTTTTCCCAAAATTTGACGATAGATAAATTTCAGAATTTTCGCTCCCAATTTGTGTTACTATATTGGCAAATCCATGTTATTGTAAGGCAAAATATGTATTACTATTAAATTAAATATATATTTTTTTACATATATTTATTAATTTTTGTAGAACTAAATATTTTTTATTATAATGTAAAAGCAAAATGTATTTTACTTTAAGAACAAACATTAGTTTTTCACAAATATTAATTTATTTTTATAAAAATAATTAGTTTTTATATAATAATACATATAAAATAGTATAAAAGTGTGTTACTATAAGAAATAACATATCTAGATTTAGAGGAACTTTCTTATAAAATATTTCACATGTGAAATATACCTAAAATTAGCAAATCCTAAAATTCACGGATTATGGGTTACTTCAGGTCAAAATTCGCAGATTCTAAGCTGGTCAAATAAAAATTTTAAGAAATTTTCGCGTTGGGCTTAATTAAGAAAATTTACTCCCAAATGGTGTTACTATATGAATAAATATGTGTTACTGAAAGGTAAAATATGTGTTACTAATTCTTAATTAATTTTTTATATTTTTAAAGTAATTATAAGGACAATACGTATTATTTTATTTTTTCATTTATTTTTATTGATATTATGTTGTTAATTTAGTAATACATCTTTAAGGTAAATTTATTTATATAGGGTTGTTTGTAAATTGATTTTGCCAAATGAGGATAAAATCTGATGGCTTATAAAAATAAATCCAATAGAATCAAGTATGTTCGACTGCTGAGTTGTAATAGTTGACCCTCCTCCAGTCGGTTATGTCTTTGCCGACTGGAGGGTACATGACCTGCTACTCACCATTATTACGGGGTCACTTATGCATACACAAATGTTTACCTGCACGATAATTATTACTCCCTCCGTCCCAGAGCAATTTACAAGGAAGGAAGGACACACAAATTAAGAAGAAAGTAGAATAAAGTAAAAAAAAATAGTGTTTTGAGGGTTAATTTGATAAAATTTTATGTAAAAAGTGAAAAAAGTTAGTTGGATTGAGTGTAATGTGGGCCCAAAAAGTGAAAAAGTAATGACATTTTGTGTAAATATATAGATATTGTGAGGGTGAAATTTATAAAAGAGTTTTCATTTTTTGGGTCTGCAAGTTCTTTTGGGACGTCTCGAAAAGAAAAACTTGCAAGTTCCTCTGGGACAAAGGGAATATTTAGTTTGAAGGATTTTTTTCTTTTTTCACACATGCACTACACAAAGGTTACCTGCATAATTATTATTATTTAATTTGGGGTTGCATGCATGCAAATATATTAGTTTGGTCCACATAACTATTATAAAAAATGAGAGAATATATTTAAGTAAAATTTATCAATACAATTCAAAATTATTGCCTTTTAAATAAAAATAAATAATATTTTACTTTAAAAAAATACATATTACAATTATTAAATTAATTAATTCAATCAAAATTAATTTTGTCCAATAACAAATAATTAAAATATTTTAATTTTAAAAGTATACATATTACGACTGTTTACATGCATAATTATTATTCAACAAGTATATATATATATTTCACATACAAAATAATTAAATAATTTCAAATCTTTTATATCCTATTATACGTACACCCACTTAATTTAATTTTTTATTTGACAAAATTTAGATTAATTTGATAACTTCAATTTATCATATAAAAAATATATACCACAAAAATAAATAAATAAATAAATTCAAATATAATAACATATAAATAAATTTAATAACTATTTATTTATACATAATATCATTCAGTAAGTGAAAACGCTTATGACCACCCGTTCCACATATTTAATATAAAAATGTTTCATATTTTCACCAGTTGTGTAATTCATATTTAATATAAAAATATAATATTACAATATTTAAGTTTAAACAAACAAAGTTTTCAAAAATATAATATATTATCAAATGCATCATAATATATAAATAGGAATTATTACATAGAGGGCCTTTTTTAACCATTGAAACACATTTAGAGCCGGACACTATTCATTAATTCCAAGGAGGGACACTTTATACCTTTTATGCCAATAACTCTGACAAAACGCCACATCCTTCCTTTCTCCAGCTCATCCCCAAATTAATACCCTTTCTCACAATTGTACACATCAAATCAATCAATATCCCAATTAATGAGTAGGCAGCCTTTCTCTCTTTCTCAGTACTCTCTCTCTAAATTCTCTCTCACATCCATTTGTGAAAGGTTGTGCAGCGGAGACAACAATCGGTGGGAAGAAGCCTGGCAGGTACAACGACAGGGAAGAAGAGAGACTGGCAGGTACATCGATGGGGTCAGCAATTGATCATTGTCGTCTCCATCTCCGGTGCAACCTCTGAATCGCCGATCCGACTCACAACTCCAACACCGCCGTCGCCGAATCGAGAAGATGTTGTCTGATTCATAGCCTGAATTCGCACAGCTCATTTCCGAAACTCACCTCCTGCACTGATCGATGCCCCTGCAACCGCCCCTGTCCATAACCTTTGCAACACCTGAAAACCGCCATCGTCACACCTCTGAGCCTTCGTCGCCCACTGGAGTTCTGCCGTCGAGTCCACCGTCTTACCGCCATAATCGATTCCTCTCATTCGCCTGCAACCGCATCTCACAACTCCTCCATTGACTCTGGAAACCTCTGTTCTCGTTGAAATGAACGGCGATGGTGAAGATACTTTTGGTGTCTGAGATTATCCTTGGGAAGAATGTGTCTTTTGTCTTTTTCAATTTAAATTGTTTGTTTCCTGAAATATTTTGTCCAGTTTTAGAATCTTTACATTCAAATATGAAAAAGTGTGCCAACTGTTTTCTTCTGGACGGATGAAACTTTTGTTCTTCTCTCCCATTTATTTTCTTCCAGGGAAAGAGTTGTCAATGTTACATTTTGAATTAGTTGCCCACTAGTAATTCTTAGATATCACGAAAAAAAATAGTGACCCAATCGCCGCCGGGGAAATTTGCTGAGGCCGCGACGACGAAGAGCACGGTGGCGGAATCAAGGAGAGTGTGGGGAAGGAAATGGGCAGCGCCAGTGATCGGGGGAAATATACTGTCATCGAACAGAGCTCGTACAATGCTCTTGTCTTATCGTCGTCGTCATCCCTCATTTTTCGATTTATTTATTTATTTAACGTATTAGTGGGACTAATGGGGGAGAGAAATTTGATGAAGATGGTATTTGGATTGGGAGATTGATTTCGAGTTGAAAAAATAGAGTATTCAAAGTGTTTTTTTTTAATGCCGTCTGCAAACACTCGCTGGAAGATGCACCGCAATCACACCTCCATCCTCAATCCGTCGCCACCGGAAATGGAGGAATGCGACGCCACCGAAAATCTTTTTATGATTTATGGTACAATAATTTGGTCAATGGTACATTAATTTGGTCAACGGTACATAAACATTGTGTACTTTCAATTCCCGGAAATATGTAATTATGAGATGTGATGTGAATAGTGAATGATTTGATGTGAATAGTGAATGATTTGATGTGAATAGTGAATGATTTGATATGAATAGTGTCTGATTTGATGTGAATAGTTTTTTAATTTGACGTGAACAGTGTATGATTTGACATAACATCATATCATTGATACACATTTATCCCTCGCGGTACACAGATATGTGTTATAGTACACACATAAGCTATATAGTACACACCTCCGTATTTTGGTACTCATTGTAATGTTTAAAGTTAACAGGCCTAATTTGTAGTATTAGTGTTAGAATTGAAAAACAATAAAAGTCATAATTATATTTAAAGTCGAAAGACAGCTTTTTATCTTGTATTTTATTATATTATATATATACACATGATACATGCCATGTGTTTATTATTATTACTACATAATTTATAAAAGTTGTCCCAAAGTCATAATTATGTTTAAAGTCCAAAGACAGCTTTTTATCTTGTATTTTATTATTTTATATATATACACATGATACATGCCATGTGTTTATTATTATTACTATATAATTATTATAAAAGTTGTCCCACAATTATTTTTCTTTTTCAATAAATAATTAATACAACACTATATATAAATAAATAATTATATATCTTTTGATTTAATACTGTAACTTGAGTACATAATTAGGTTAGAAATAGGAAGTTAATTACATCGTTAGCTGTAGAAAAACGCATCATGAACATAGTGAAATAAAAAGACCATCACAGGTGCACGGCCCAAGGAGATCTCCTCCTGATATACTGAAATTATAAGAAAAAATATATTTTTCTAAAGATAAATCAATGTTATGTACATATAGTAATATATATTTACTCTTACAGTAATATATACTACCTCCGTTCCCCAAAAATTTGCGGTACTTTTGGGGCACGAGTTTTAAGAAAAAGTGTAATGAGCAGAATGTACGTATGATGGAAATTGTGAGGTAAAATTTTTAAAATTGGAGATTTAAAGGAATATTTCCATTTTGGGAGTGTGTAAACTTTTGTGGGACAAACTAAAAAGAAAAGTATGCAAATTTTTGTGGGACGGAGGTAGTATTTATTTTAATAGTAACACATATTTATTCTTAATTTCTATTACTATTTTGACAAATATGTATTATTAACGAAATATACTTTTATAAAAATAAATACATGTTTTTTAATTTATTCAACATTCCTATAAAACTAGTACAAAAACTCATATAAAATATAATTCCATAGAATAATCCATATTCATATCCACAAAAAGCTACTGCTGTTTAATGCATAAATTGCAGTCGTCTTTCTTAAAAATTTTGGTGTTGCTTTTGACAAAAAGGTGAATGATGAGTATTTAGTTGGAGCCCCCAAGATACTCAGATCAGGATCTTTTTCATGGTCGTCATCATCATGGTCGGAATATTGATCAAAGGTAGTCCTCCGTGGAGGTGAGGTGTGATGAGTACTGGGGTCGTTTTCGAATCTACTTTTTATTCTTACATAACACATATTTATAGATATAATAGCACAATCTAGTAGCAAATATATATTATTATTATTATTATTATTATTAGAGTAGATATATGTTACTACTCTATCTGTCTCACATGAATTTACACACTTTCCTTATTCGGACGTCCCACACAAATTTGCACACTATTAGAAAAGGAAACATTAATTTACGTGCATACTCACAAACATATACACATATTTACCCATATGCCACTATTTTATATATAAAACACATTTTCCTTAAAAAATGTGTTGTCATGTAGGGTGCAAATTCCTACGGGACGGAGGGAGTATTATATTAAATAATATTATTTTATATATATTTATTTATTTAAATAATTTTTTTATATAATATAAGAGCAAAATGTGTGTCACTAATAAGAAAAAATATTAATTTTTCATAAATATTTATTTATTTTTATAAAATTAATTATTTTTCTACACAATAACATATATAAAACAGTAAAACGTGTGTTACCACTTGAATCAATATACCTAGATTTTAAAAGTATGATGATTTAATTAAAAAATAAATATTTGTTCTTAAAAAGATACATTTTTTCCTTATAGTAACAAATGTTTGCCCATATAGTAACACATATTGAAAGCAAATGTGTGTTACTATCATATAATTTTTTTTTTACATATATTCATTTGTTTTTATAAAATAAATATATTTCAAATAATATAAGAGCAAAATATGTGTTACTAACATATAAATATTGAATTTTCATAAATATTATTTATTTTTATAGAAATAATTATTTTTCCATGCAATAACACATATAAAATAGTATAAAATGTGTTGCTACATGAAACAATATACCTAAACTTAAAGAGATGATGAATAAATTAAGAAACATATTTATTCTTATAAAAGTACATTTTATTCTTATAGTAATATATATTTGTCTATATAGTAACACAAATTGGGAGCAAATACGTACAAAATATTTATTTGTCCTTAGAAATATATATATTATCCGTATAATATCACATGTAATGTATTAAAATATGTATTAGTACATTAATAATATTTAACAATATAAATCAACAAAAAAATGAAAAATAAATTAAAACAAATATTTATTCTTGTAAAAATATACATATTATCTTTATAATTACTTTAAAAATATGAAAAAAAATTTAAGTATTAGTAACACATAATTTACCTTTCAATAACACATATTTATCAATATAATAGCCTAGTTTGGTAACGAATTTCAGTAACACATTTCACCACACTCTTCATTGTACTAATAATTTCTCTTTTCCAAAGTACATCCCGTGCAATGAACTTTCATGATATTTGCCCCTCAGGCTGTGGTGACATTTGCAATATTAGCTTCCTTTTTCTGACTAAAAATGATCCAAAAGACTGTGATGATACCAAATATGAATTGATATACGAAAATGATGGAGCCTCGGTGGATCTTCACTCGTCGTTCCAAAAATACCAAGCGAAAGGAATCAATTATTGCAGTATTTTGTCCAACTTCCGCTGACCCACGGATCCGCAAATTTAGGAGCTATTTTTGCTATGTTTTATAGTGAAACTTGTCACACGAGTTTTTCTCAATATCAATTCCCCGTCATCCGACAAAGTAAACTAGCCCTAAGGGTATACTTATTTCGTGACTCAACATATGAAATTAGGATTTTACAATCCACGCTCTATATTTTGAAATTTAAAACAAGATTTCAAATCTCCTTCTCAATCTACTCATAAAATTACCAGTACACCTATTATTACTTTTAATAAAATTTAATATAATTGCATCATCACTTTTTAGTCATCTATTCATTTTTTCTTCTGCTTTTCTCTCCACAAATACAATATAATAAAACAATAGAATTTATTAACTAAACCTACAATTCATAAACATTATTTTCAAATCCCTACATCTATTTTCCTACCTTTTCAATACCTACAATTCATTTCAAAAATAAAAAGTGGGGCCCAAATCATAAATCACAATACATCGATATATTCTATATGTATCTAACATACATGTTAATCACATGTTAGGATATTCTGTTAGAATATTTTGATGATATGAAAACTTACTTACCTTGTAATATGACCAGCTGAATCTGTTAGTCAGCTGATGAGTATTCCAGGAATAGATAGGTATTATGTAAGGAAGAATCTTACAGCCTAGAAAGATCAGATGATTGATTAGAGTTTAAATATGCATGTATTTTATCTATTTTGTATATTATTTTTTGTACTATAATGTATTGTTTAGCGTATTTATATATAATTTCACACTTTCTAATTAGTTATAAGTATTTATGTTTTCTATATAAATAAGAGATATATGTATAATTCAACATGGCCATTACGTTTATTGTTAAGGTCATAAGTGGAGTTATACTTTTCCAAATTTTATGGTATTCAACACCTAAGACAATGTACTAAATACTTAAGACATGTTAGTGATTCAATTTTACAAGTTTGGAATGTAATTATACTCAAAAGTGAAGACTCCATTTCTGTCCAAACATTGGACTCAAAACACATTTTCGTAATTGCACAATATCTGGAGTCCCACTGATCCAATTGAACCAATTCCAGTTGTATTTGATCACTAATTCGTTTCTCTACAACTTGTCTTCAGGGCTCAAGTGTCAAAAGTTACGGCTTCAATGGTCAAAATGACAATCAATTCAAGGGCCCCAGAATTCCGCCATTCCAGGACACATCTTGGGAAACAATTCACCATAATTCACAAAAAAATCCAATGTACACAAGAACAGAGCCATTGGTTAGCCAAGAAATTGTTAAAGACACAATATAAATATTAAAGGAATTGATTTTGTACAAGCTGAGATATCTGCTTTTCAAAAGACCACAACAAATACGCGGATAAAAACAACCCAGTTTGACCAACTTGACTATTCTGCCCATAACTCACAATCCAGAGATCCGATTTTTGAGATCTTAGACTCCTTGGAAAGCTAATCCAACGGCCTACAACTCTCATTCAGAAGTCAAGATGAAATTCGGACGGAATGGGTAATTACATTACTATCCTTACAGGTCACGTGAATTGGTTGCTAGAGTCTTCATCATTCAATATTTGGAGGCCTATGTAAAGAGCCATTTAGCAACCTTTCAAGGCATCCCACTTTCCTTGTATTTCTTCTATCTTTAGTCTAGTGTCTCTCTTAGAGATATGAGTTCTTATTGTATTAGTATGAGTAGCTAAATATTTTACTAGAGTTAGAGATGAAGCTTTAGTAAAGTATTAGTGATGTTCTTGGTTATGCAATAAAGATTTTCAAAGTTTCAATCCTTTAGTCATTTGATGAGTTCTTAAGAGAGGTTTTGATGTGTCATTATTTTGATTTGTTGTAGACTTATTGGCACAACAAATGCTTAGTTTTA
>JAPKLY010000074.1:44887-67318 GCA_026898435.1 Prunella vulgaris | reverse complement strand
ATTTTGATTTGTTGTAGACTTATTGGCACAACAAATGCTTAGTTTTACATATCAACTATTGATTTTATAAACTTGTTAGAACAACTAAAGGTACTTTTCAAAGTGTTAATACACACTCATAATTTCCAAAAGTTTGTAAGAGAGGTTTTGATGTGTCATTATTTTGATTTGTTGTAAACTTATTGGCACAACAAATGCTTAGTTTTACATATCAACTATTGATTTTATAAACTTGTTTGAAATTATTCTACGTGCTCAAAGTTATATCTTCCGATTGAAATCTCTTGATTGTTAGATTTCGATTGAGTTATCAAAGATAACCAAGAATAACTCTAGTATTTTTATCTAAAGTGGACTCCCGAAGCTCTAGTATTTTGTTACTTTATTGAAACCTCTCAACTAGTTTATATATTCTTCTTCCAAACCTCCATGTGGTTCGACACTCGGTCCCCCGAGAAATTTTATTACTTGAAATCAACCTACACTTGGGTATGTAACTCTAAAGGAGCTATCAATGATGCTTGTGGAGAAGAAGATCAGCTGAGCTCATTAAAAAAACTTAGCCGATTCCTGAAGACCGAAGTTCAAGGCAGCTGATCAACTAAAGATGAAGCTGAACGCAAGAAATGGAAAAATCCAGCTGAAGTCGAAGACTAGCTGAAGAGTCGTGTGCAGTCAGATGAGGACCAGATCAGTTGAGGATCATCCAAACCAGCTGATGTCCATCCAGACCAGCTGAGGATCACCTAGATCAGTTGAGTACTTCAATATCAGCTAAGGTCTGGCCATACCAGCTGAGAACCACCCAGACCAGTTGAGGTCGTCTTAACTGCTGCTTAGAAGATATGTTCGAGTTGAAGCAAATCAAGTCAAAGGGACAAAATCAAGCAAACGACTACATGATTTCTAAAATTGAAGGCAATCAATCAATGGAACAAACTTGATTGAGAATCAAGCCAAGATTAGAAGACATCCGAAAATCAAGAACATGATCAATCAATCACTATGACTGGTTGATTCTAAATTTATAGGCGATTTGAGTCCTAGCCAATCACAACGGCTAGTAATTCTATCCCTATAAATAGGAGTGCATTTGAGGACTTTTCAAGAAGTTCTATGCGATTATTACTTTACAGAAATACTGCCAAATTTCTTACTTGTACTCAAAACCATTCACACAAAAGTCAATCCATTGTAAGGTTTTAGAGAAGCTATTGAGTTAGTTGCAAGTTTGTTTGCACTAACAATTTTAAGAGAGTTTGAACTCTCACAGTGAGTGAGAAAGGAGATAGTGGATAGACCCACATTCCAAGTTGGAATGTGGAGAGTGGATGTAGGATATTTATCCGAACCACTATAAATTCTCGTGTCCTTGCTTTTATTTTTGCTTCATTTACTTGTGCACAAATCACATTAAATGAATTTTCAGAAAACTTTTTCGCACTTCAAACCACCAGCGCACTCAACTTGTTTTTGTTATTTTCAACTCAGACGACCTCTTTGGACGTCTGATGATTTTGTTAAAAGCCAAAATAAAAAAAATTTAAGTGCTCACCAAGTCTATTCAACCCCTTTCTAGATTTGGTTAGAGCCCTTTATTCCACAAAACCTGTTTAGGGACCAACATCACACACACACACACAATAAAGAGACAGAGAGAGAGGGGGGAAAAAGGGAGAGAGAGAAATAGGGCGGCCCCTCATCCGTGGCCACCGCCATCTCCGATCACCATCAAATGTATTCTCTCGTGCCAGATGAAGGGAGAGGGAAGGAGGCGGGCGAGAGAGCAAGAGAAAGGGGAAGAGAGAGAAGGGTCGATGATGGCCACCGCCAGATGGACGAGACGGAGAGAAAAGCAGCGCGAATGAGCTCTGGGCAGCCACACTTCCATGGTCGACGTCATTTATACTTTTTTACTTTTTCTATCACATCACTTATACTTTTTTACTTTTACCTTAATTCGTGTGCCAAAAGCAACGAGCAAGTTATAGCGGGACGGAGGGAGCATTAAATTTTAATTTGACATAAAACAAAATTCCACTCTATCAAAATCTCAAAATAAACACATACTTATATTATTCATTAAAAATTTTACATTCTAGAATTTCATAGTCATGATTTTTTCTGTACATCTAATGGAATATTCTATTTTAGTGTAAAAGTAGTGCAAACTGCTGAAAATTTGGTACTGACTATATAATTGAATAGTGCTAAATTGATTTTAGAGTAGAGCTAACTGTTGGAGTTGGCCTAACTCTCAACTGCCCGCTGCTCCACCTCTACCTTCAAATTCAAAACCAGAAAAAAAAAAAAAAAAAAAGCCAGATTCATCGCACCTTGCTATCAAAATTCCAGAAAAATTCCAAACTAAAATCAAAACAAAAACCCAGAAAATTTAAAACCAAAATCAAAATAATTGGATGGAATCACGAGGGAGTCGGACACTTGGACCGTTTGCACTGGACTTGGATCCTCTCATTTTTGTGTATAATTCTTTTGTAAATTTAGGAGAGACATATACTTAATACATGCTCGAATTTATTATCATAGATCCTACTAATTATTTTAATTATATGTTTGTCCCTCTTTAAAAATTTACAATAAATTACATTAAAAAAATGGGGAGGTATGATATACGAACTCATATACTCCCTCCGTCTCAACATTTTCTTCATAGGTGGAGTTTCACGCATATTAAAAAAAAGTAAAGTATGTGAGTGTGAAGTTAAATAATAAAATATAAAAAATGTACTTTATTAACTTTTGTGAGTGTGAGTTGTTTCCTTTTTTTGGGTGTGAAGAAAGAGTTGGGACATCCATATAAGAAAAGTGTGAAATTAATCTTGGGACAGAGGGAGTAATATTTTTAAGAGTAAGTCTCTTGTGCACCAGTTACACCGTGCAACTCAAGTTCATTTTTAAAAAGTCATACAAAATACTACTGAAAAGTTACACAAATTATTACTGAAAAATTACACTATTAAAGATACATTTTTCAGTAATAACATGTGTAATTTTTCAGTAGTATTTTGTGTAACTTTTTAAAAATGAACTTGAGTTGCACGATGTAACTGGTGCATACAAGAATAAGCCTATTTTTAAAGCAAAATATATTTATTTATATTTTGTTTATATCTTTTTATTAGTATTAATTATTCTATTATAAATATATTAGTTTAATAATAATATTATCTAATATAAAAATTAATACTCCCATGTTTTAAACTGTATGATAAAATTGATTTTTAACTTGTATTCTTAAACCCCCATGTTTAATGAAAGACTTTCTCGTAACTTTGTGTTTATTTTGACCATTTCTTTTGTTAGGCCCAGTGTATTGACACTAGCTAAATTGAGCAATATATTATTCGAATGAATACATTATTTTCTATTTGGAAATATTTTTCTAACTTTTTCACTTTTTTTTAACATAATAAAAATTTAATAAAATCTGTTGGACTTTCAACCATTTTTCTTTGTTGATTGGGCGTTTTTTTTAAGTTGATTTCATGCTTAGGTCCAGCACATTGCATTCATAATTTGGTTCAGTTTGGGCTTTTTTTTTCCTTTGAGGTTTTTTGTTGTCCAGTAATTTGTATTTCTTTTGGCCCAGTACGTAAAACAATAAAAGTACTTCTCATACTTCACAAAAAAATGTAAATCATCCCATTTCTACTATGTTTTTAAAGAATTTAGGGTGTTATTTGTAATATTTTGTTGCTTATTTGTTATAGTTTTATGAATATAATTGTACTTTATGTAATAATATTGGTTATATATTGATAATTCTGCTTCATTAGCCGTTTTTTTTTTTTTTTTTTTCAATTAAAGCGATTGACTAACCTTCCGCTTAGGAAAAGCAAACATATAGTATCTCATCATCAAAAAAATTCAAAAACCTTTACCAAAATAATCACACTTTTCGAAATATTTTTTTCTGAAAATTGAACAACATTTCAAAAAAAAATTCTGAAACTTGAACAATATTTCGATTTTTTTTTATGAAATCTAATAAAATGTTAAAAAAAAAAAAGTCTTGGAATTCTTACTAAATTTCATCAAAAAAAAAAAGTCAAAATCAAAATCCACAATATTTTTCAAAATAGAAAGTTATAACTTGACTTTTCAAAGATTCCTTCAACCTTATACTAGGTTTGTGGTTATCCCAAATCCTAACCACAATTGAGCATATATCAAATTTTAGAAAAAATGTACAAACAATCGAACATATACCAATTGAACAACAATATTCTAACCAAATTCATGACAAAAAAATCTCTAATTAATTTATAGAAAGAAATTTGCCAATGATATCACTACTCTCATTCTTGTATATATATATTGATGATATACTCATCACAGGTGACATTAATCAGTCGATCTGTTGTGGATCATTTTATTCATGAATTACACACAAAATTCTCTCTTAAACATCTTGGGCAAGTCCTTGGTACGTATTGAAACACATGTTACTTCTTCGATCATCTACCAAAATTACCCAATCCAAATACATACATATATAATTAATTCATGATCTACTTCTCAAGGCCAAAATGTCATCATCCCATGAAAGCCCCACTTTCACTGATCCTTCAATTCTCTCTATATATATATGAGCATTATATATATTAATGTTGGCACACTTCAATATCTAACCCTTAGTAGACCGTAATCTCTTTTAGTGTCAACAAACTATCACCAAAATCATTGGGAAGCTTGTAAGTGTGTTCTCAGGCATCTTAAAGGCACAATATCTTTTCTTCTTGTTTCATGCATCTTTCAGGTTGGAGGGCTAGCTTAATTTGTTATATGCAACCTGCAATTTAGATGATAGACAAAGTACTTCTGCTTTCTGCAGTAATCTCATTTCATTGTGTTCGAAGAAACAAATTAAGTGTTGTAGCTCGTAGAGGCTGAATACTGTGCTCTTGCACTCGCAACTGCTGATCTTTTGTGGGTTCATTCTTTATGCACTGAACTACGTGTGGTTTTGATTTAATGGGAGCATGTTAGAGTTATGCATGCACATGTCTTCTACCATGCATGCAACATCTTGCATGCGACTCACACACACTACTGTTAGTTGTCTAAGTTAATTAGATATTAACAACTTTCAGTTAGTTGGTTAAGTAGTTAATTAATCGTCACTTGTATATGTATACTCATTCATTGTAAAACAAACTTAGATTCATAATGCACAAATACTTCAACACTAATAACTAATTATAATAAAATTAAATTAAAACAACTAAAATATTAATTCTCTTTTAATTTTTAAATTATGACTTTATTGAATTTTGAGCTTTATATATAGTTATCGATTATAATTTTAGTATTGAAAGGTGGCGAATTTTTTTTTTAAATTTTATGTACATGTATTATTAATTTATTAAAGAATTATTTATATTTATCAATAAGTATTTTCGACTAATCCCCAACTAATCGCTCTAAAATCTAGTGATTCGACCGACTTTAAGAACATTTCATGTGGTTGAAAAAATAATACAAATATATCTTCTATGAGACAATATGTGGTTCACATTCGGTAAAATTTAATTGCTCAATTCAACCAATATGCAAAACGAGAGAATCCAATTTCTAATGATAAAGTATAATTAGATGGTCTTGACAATTGATTATAAATTTATAATTTCACGAGCTCAAACAAAAAGCATTACAAACAAATTTAAAAAAGTAATCATATTTATAAATATGTTCAAAATATTTATACAGATATATAAATTTTCTTTACGTAAATATGTAAAATTTTAGTTTGTGTAAATATTTGAATCATTTTGTATACATAATATTTTTGTGAATCTATTTGCACTTTTTTTCCAAATAAAAATACTATTAATAAAAAGATATATTCAAAGTATCTCAAATGTGTACCTCAACCTGCATATATATCTATGTGACTAGCCACAACAGAATAAAGCAATAAAGCAACGAAAAAAACACAGGGGACCTCATGAAAGGGAGATTCTCATCAACAAAGGGGCATCAAATGTGCCCTTTAATTTGTTTTGATTTATCACTATTTCCTCCTTCTAACATAATTCTTCACCTCTATTATGATGCACTTTTTTTTTTTATATATAAAATGGTATTGTGAGAGTATTATATTTAAGTACTATTTCTATTTTAAGGGTATAAAGAGAATTGTGAAAGGGAAGAAAAAGGTATAAAATTTATTATGAGAAGAAAGAAGTACTCCCGGGCCTCCGTCCCGATATAAGTTGTTCGTTGTTTTTGGGCACACGAATTAAAATAAAAGTAAAAAGTATAAGTGATGTAATGGAAAAAGTGAAAAAATATAAGTGATGTGATGGAGAAAAGTGAAAAAGTAATGAAAATAGTGTAAAAAATATTGAAAATAATAATAAAGAAGTGAATAGTAGTTTTCAAAAAAGGTAAAAAATCAAATGAATAACATATAGTGGGATGGATGAAAATGGCAAAATGAGAAACTTATATATAGTGAGATGGAGAGAGTATATGTTTAATGATATATATATATAGAGAGAGAGAGAATAAGTCTTGTATGAAATATTCTCTTGACGTGAGACCAATATGAAAGTATCACTTATTAATAAAAGATTATTATTTTTAAAAGTGATAAAGTCTTATTAAAAAATAATAATTTTATTAAAAGTGACTATCATTTTTCTTAAACATTATCACTTTTATAAAAATGATAAATTTTTATTAATAAGTGATACATGTATATTGATCTCATGTCATTAAATGATCTTATATCAATATTTATAATATATATATACGATTTTTTTATAGTTTTTCATTTCACATTGATCATTCGTAGTCTGAAAAATATATTCTAATAGATTATATCATCATCAAATTAAGAAATAATTTTTTAAGTATGTGACTCACATCATCTAAAAATCTGAATTTAACTATAGATGGGTGTTAGAATTAATTTATTTATATTAATATTATAATATTCTCATTTATTCGTGGGGTAACGTTAATGTCTCCTAAATATATTTGTGGGTTGATGTGGAAGAATTAAAAAGACCTAACAAATACATAATTTAAAGCCCAGAATTTCTTTCAATAAAAATTGAATCTAAAAATATATCATGAAGTATTTCCATAACATTTAAACATACAAATTTAATAAATAAAAAATGTAAAATCAATATCCATTTAGGTATTGATTGATATGGGTAGAAAATTTGGTTCGACGGTGGGGTTGTGGGTGGGGCCCGGCATGTCTTGTCTTGGTCTTGCAAATGGCGGTATGGCCATGCAACCATGTCTGCTACACCATCTCTTGGAGGTCCCTTTTTCAAACCAAGTCTTCTTAATTAAAGCTTCTATTTTAAATGCTACTTGCAACATCCACGTGACAAAATGTACCACAACTTTGTTAGGGATATATACCAATCCCTGGTGCAGTAGAAATTTACATTCTACGGGACGATACATTTAAAAAAAAATATATATATATATAAAATAATAATATATAGGTAAATATATATAAGTTTGTGAATATGTACGTAAATTAATATTTTTTCTTTTAATAATATATATATATATAAATTTGTATAAAATGTTCGAATAAGAAAAATGTGCAAATTTTTATAGGAGAAAGGAAGTATTTGTGTATTGTCTCGATTTGAACTAATCAAATAATATATGCATGGTATATATATATACTTACCATGCACAATATATATTGTGTATTTTATCATAATAATAATTATGTTATAATTTACTTAGGGATCGTTAGGTATAATTGTAAGAAATGGAAAGTGTATAAGAATAGAAAGGGTATGAAATGAAAGTCATAGTAGAGTCATTCCAAACACACACTATAACTTTTATTACCATTACTCATCTACAAAAGTTTTCAACTAAACAACCCCTTAGTTTTGTCCTGTATTGGGTCTATTGAATCCCGAGTTCAAAGATCGGATTCTCCATAATATACAAACCCAACAAGATCGAAGGTCCACATCAGTGAAAATATCAAAATATAAGAGAGATAAATATAATATTGGTACATTTTATTACTCCCTCCGTCCACAAAAATTGGACTACCTTGACAATTCACGGTTATTAAGAAAAATTGATGTTGATGTGTAAAAGTGAGTGTATTAGTATAAAAAAATATTTAATTATTAAAAAAGTACTTGATGTGATGTGTAAAAGTGAGTATATGTATATAAAAAAATGAAAACAATAATTGTATGGTTTCCATTTTAGGTAAGTAGACCATTTATTGTGGACGACCATTTAAGGCAACGTGGACCATTTATCGTGGACGGAGGGAGTATTATTTATATGAAATAATTATAAATATATCCTAAATTAAAGGATATAGATATCATTTTAGCACTTTTTAGCTTTGTTTGTCTTCATTGGATCTTGTCTATCTCTCCCTTACAGGACAACTCTCACATGTAATAATATAACCCTAGGTTAGACGCCCTATTGGCGTGTTCTTTATTTTCTCCACATTATTTATATTTTTAGTTCGTTCAATAATCACATAAAAATCTTATTTTACACGATAAAACAATTACTACATATATATAACATAATGCATTAATAGTTTCTAAACTATCAAATTTTATTTTGATTAAGTCTTTTAAATAATTTTTGTTCTTTAAAAGTCCTTCAAGCATTGAAGTTTTATTTCACAAGCTCACTCGAAATAAGATTTGATGGAATTATTCAATTCATAATGCTCCCTGTGAATAATATACATATTGATTTTAATAATATTAATGACATAATGTGTGAAAATAAAAATATATAACCCTAAATGTAATTGATGGTTATTTAAATGTATATAATAGTTTAATAGTGTTGTGTTTATGAAATGTAGAAGATGAATTATTAGTGAAGAAAAAATATAAAGAGAAGAATAGATGCATGCAGGGGATTAATATGAAAACTCTATTAATACTATCTCTCATCTATACAATTACAATACGAATGCTCATATATATAGTATAGTAAATCTCAGTTGCTTGCATTAACCGACTTAATGAATATTGGTTACTCTTGTTTCTTCTAAATATTGCTAATAATATTTACCAAATGTAACTCTCTTCTTCTTCTTACTGGTTAATATTGGATTTTAATTTTTTTTATCTTATAAAATTAGCATCAGCTACTAAAATTTACTACTTGCTGAAATTATCTAAAAATTAACATCAATTTTTAACACTGCTCCGTGATACATATTCCAGCTCGTAGTGTTTTTGAACTTTTCATGTGGTGGTGCATTTGTAAAAACATCAGCCAACTAATCTTCAGTCATGCAATACTCCAACTCAATTTTCTTGTTTACTTCTGTTTCTCAAATAAAGTAATACTTGATTTTGATGTGTTCTGTCATACATTGAAACACTGGAATTTTTGTAGATTTACTACTGCAGCAGTAGTTTTATTTTATGGCTCTCTCTGATCTTCAAGTATGTATTTTAGCCAAATTATTTGACTAGTAATCATTGTTGTTGTACATATTCTACTTTGCATTACAAAAAAAGGTTCAAATAAAAAGGGGAGAGAGTTAGGGAGGGGGGAGGGGCTTTTAAAGAGGGGACGAAGCCCTCTATAAAAAAGTCTCGCCAAGTTGGCCCTCGTCTCGGCCTCACGAACTTGGCGAGGGGAACACCAGCTTAAAAAAAAATATATTTGCAGGTTTGACCCACAAAGCAACCCGATCGGACTTGGCCGGTAGGCTGACTTGCAAAATTTATGCTTATATTTCACATAAGAGAGTTTGAACCTGTGACCTCTCACATATATGAATGAGCGTATTGCTATTTGTGCAAGTGATATTTTTGTTAATATTTTTACTCTATATATATATTCAGTTTTTTTAATATATGTATCATATATTAATAAAATATTTAAATATTTATTATCATCATTTGTATATATTTGTATATAAATAAAAAATTATATAATTATGATTATTATTTATATATTTTAATTACATAAAATTTGTATATATTTATGTTAAATTAAAATTATATTATTACATGTATATTCATTTTTTCTAGTTAACTTTTCTTATTTATAAAATCATCACTTTTTTATTCTTTTAATTAAATTTAAATTTTAAATACGTGAAAATTTATCATTTTCTATATATGTATAAATAATAATATATTTTAGTTATTATATGTTGTACGGACACATTATATGTCCAATATTGGGTCTTAATCATTCAAATAATTTGAATAAATCGTGCATGAATAATTTTAACTAATTAATACTTATAATAATACAATTATATTTGAATTTAAAGTTTAAGATTGTGTACCTTATCACTCTCTTGATATTCCTCCTTTAGTGCAAGCTTCTTTCGACATTTTAGCTCCACTCATCCATGTAAAGAGAGAATCCACCATGATCATTTGTAATATATAAAGAGTCAGATTATCATTCTCCACATTTTTGTCTAATTTTTCTTTTTCTAAGGCAGAAAAGATGTATATTTAGGGATGATATATCCCTTCTCAACGATCTCCCATAACCCTTTGGACACAAAAATATATATTTATGGAAATTAGTTTCTTATGCAGTTAAAATCTAACCGAGCTTTAATACCACTAATAATTATATATTTAGGCGTAGTTTAATAGTGTTGTGCTTATGAAATGTGGGAGATGAATTATTATACATGAAAACAGAGGAACAAAAGCAGGGTATTAATATGGAAACTTGATTACAATCTCTCATGGATACAATTAATATGAATGCACATATATATAACCGACTTAATGATTGGTTACTCTTGTTTCTTCTAGATATTGCTTATAACATTTACCACTCTTTCTTGTTCTCACTAGTTAATGTTAGATTTTTTTTCTTTTATTTTACAAAATTAGCACCATCCTTTTATAGTGAAGGACATATTCAACCTTAATGGTAGTTTTGTGAAGTTATGAATATAAATAATGAGATTTTAAAGATTTTATAAGGAAATACAAAATTATACAAATTATATGTCAAACATAATATTTTATAGGAATATACACTAAATTTAACTATTTATGACTAATGCCCCCCGTCAAGCGTTGTGTGGGATAAAGACACACGCACAACTTGGAGTGTAGAAACTCATAAGCGGGACGAAGAAGACTCTTAGTGAATATATCCGTCATTTATAGATGAGAAGACACGAACCGTGTGAAAAGTCGACCGCCAGTAACAAGGTCACGCACAAAGTGATAGTCAATATCAATATGCTTAGCATGTTTGTGGGCAGTGAGGATCTTCCAGGCTTATAAGCCCACCCAAGATTATACTCATTATCGATGTGGAATACCCTAATACCCTCCCTCAGTGAGAGACTCATTAGACTCGACACGCGATTCCACATGTGGATTCAAACATCGTGCAGAAATGTGGCTCTGATACCATGTAGAGAAGGATTTATTCCACCTTGTGAAGTTATGAATATAAATAGTGAGATTACAAAGATTTTACAAGGAAATGCAAAATTATACAAATCATATGAGATATAATTTGTCACACAGAATATTCTACAGGAATATACACTAAGGGCGCGTTTGGTAGCCCTGATAAGGGTCTGAAAAAAACGTTTTGTGGTCAAACCCGTTGTTTGGTAGCCCAGAAATGGTTTCCTCGCAGCCCGCAAAATTGATCGGCCCGCGTATTCAAAACTTGAAAATCACTGTAGAGCTTCATAAGCCAGATCGGGGCTCGGAGGGTGCGATTTGTTTTCTGGCCATATTACACCCAAAATCATTTCCATTTCATATTTTTTCTTTCTCACTCCAAGTTTGAAATCCCGAAGCCGTCGCAGAAATCTTCCGGAGCCGTCTTCCCAACTAGTTTTCTCCACGCCATCGTCTCGATTCGTCGACGCAACAGGTTAGTCCACCTCAATACCTCACTCCACATAATGGGTGCCCTAGTTTTACATTTTCACTACGAGATTCCTTTATTTGTAGGCCATCTCCGTCGTTCGTGGAAGGAATCCGAAAGGAATACGGTTTGATTTCAAGCAAAACCCACAGAATCCTCCAACACCCGTCACTTTCAGTTAATTTTTTTGCGTTTACTCATCTCTTTTTCCTTGTACGAGCACCTTGATTCTCTTTCTAAGAGTGATTGGGGTTATTCTTGATGAGTTTTACTGTTTGAATGTTTATGAGTATTCGGGGTTATTCTTGATGAGTTTTAGTGTTTGAATGTTTATTTAACATTAGGGTTCGATTAGAACAGGGGATTTCCGTGTACTTGCGAATCTTGAGGTATTTCGTTTCATCTACAATTGTTTGTGAACTTTCATTTGAAATTTGATATCTGCAAAGTAGTTTGAAATTGCACATCATCTGACCCCCTGTTTGTGAACTTTCAAACAACCTCCTTAACCCTTGTTCGATGTCATGAAATATGAATGCATGTGTTGAATATCAGACTCATTTACAATCTGAAATCTCCAAATTGACAGTGTATGCTGCATTCAAATATGCAATCTGCAAATTACTTTTGAAATCTAGAATCTGCATACTTTTGTGAGATATGAATGTATGTTTTCATATGCATTGTAATAATTTTAATTTTGTTGTGGTAGTTGTGTTGGGTGTGTTCTAAAAGCATTTCTGACCGTGTTGGCTACTGTGTTGTTCAGTGTCAAGTATAGTGTAGACATTTTAAGTCCCATTGTACTTTGAAATCTGTTAATATAGTATGTCTTCCTTTTCATAGTTCTTATACTTTACATTATCAGTAGGGTGTATGATGTCCTCAATTTGAACCAAGTAACTACTTATTAATAAATATCACAGCAAGTGTCCATCCTCACATTGTTAATTTTTATCTTTCGCATACGCAAATATCAAATTTCCCTCTTGGATCACTTACAATGTTGTCGGAAATCATGAGAAATCGACGGATAGTGTATTTTTTACTTGAAGAGATGCTTCACCAAAGGATGATGATCCTACTTGTGGTTTATTTTTTCCTAAAAAATAATAATAGGAGAGTTAGAAGACGGATAGACAACGTGTCGTCTTATAACATGTTGGAAAAAATCCCCTTACAGGTTGTGCGCCTAAATAGGCTGTGTTTTCTAACTGATTCATCTTGTGTGACCAATTTAAGGATGGACCGGAACACTTTTGCACACTTATGCACGCTAATGAGAGAGTTAGGCGGTTTGGTCGATCAAAAGTATGTCTCGGTTGAAGAACAGGTGTCCATTTTTTTATTAGTTTTGGGTCACCATAAAAAGAATGGTGTAGTCAAATTTGAATTCATAAGGTCGGGTCAAACTGTATCATATTACGTCCATCTTGTGCTCAAGGCAATATTGAAGCTGCATGAATTTTTTTGGTTACGCCCACCCCCGTCCTTGAAGATTCAACAAATCCAAGGTGGAAGTGGTTTAAGGTATATGTATGTTGAACCTCATCATGTTATATGTGTTTAAATTAATAATGCTCGTTAGATATTTTATTTTTTTACATATGTGGTCACATTTTTCTTTTTCTGTATAAATTGTTTGTAATAGGGTTGTCTTGGGGCTTTAGACGGCACTTACATTGATCTACATGTCCCAGTTTCTGATAAACCTCGTTATAGGACAAGGAAATGCACTATAGCTACGAATGTATTAGGTGTTTGTGATCAGCAGATGCGGTTCATCTATGTGTTACCAGGGTGGGAAGGGTCGGCGGCCGATTGTCGAATACTACGTGATGCTGTCCTAAGACCCCACGGGTTAAAAGTCCCCAAGGGTATCATTGCTTTATCAACCCATAATAATCCATCATACATGTAAACAATCTAGTTCCAATTCTTAAATAATAGGTATTTCATTTTTGTGTAGGGTACTATTACCTATGTGACAATGGTTACGCAAATAGCGAGGGCTTTCTTGTGCCGTACCGAGGGTATCGATACCATCTTAAAGAGTGGGGCCCCTCGACACAACGACCCATCAATCACCAAGAGCATTTCAATATGCGTCACACCAAGGCTCGCAATATTATTGAACGTGCTTTTGGTGTATTGAAACAACGTTGGGGGATTCTTAGGAGTGCATCGTACTACCCGGTCAAAACCCAAGTTAGGCTTATAATGGCTTGCTTTCTACTCCATAATTTCATTCGTTCCATGATGCCTGTTGACCCTGTCGAGAGGGAGTGGGTGACTTCACCCAACCGAGATGAATTAGTTAGTGGTGATAACGTTGAGTATGTTGATGTCGTTGAATCAACAACTGAGTGGACCAACATGAAGGACGCACTATCCATGTCTCTTTGGAATCAATATCAAAATAGATCTCGTCATGTTTCTTAACATTGTAATTGTTTATTGAATCTACATTCATGACTGCACATTTGAGGAGATTTTTATATTGTACTTGGTGGTGTGATGTGACTTTAATTTGTTCCAATTGTTTAATGTGAGTTCTACAAGGTTGCCTACTGTTGCAAGTCATGATGTTGGCCATTGTGTTTATCTTATGTGCTTATTATTGTATACATTTGGTGCTTGTTAGACATGTATTTTTCCCCCAAGGGTATATACTTTGATGTCCATCTTACTGACATTCAGCCACTGAGTTGTGTATTGCTGAGTTCTATAATTTATGCAAATGCAGATAATGGCCCCAGGAATCTGCCCAGCTAATCCACCACAGTGTCCTTGTGGGAATGGTCAAATGTTTCGTCGCTTGGCCGGTCCTAAGTCGATATGCCCTGGAAGGTATTACTACATTTGTCTATGCAATTCCAAGCACAAGGGAAATTTCATGTGGTGTGATGATTATGCACAAGATGATCGGAATGTTGTTACTGAAATGTGTCAGTTTTTGGTTAAAGATACAAAATGTATATTACATTAGATAATGTGAAAAAATATCACAAACAAATGACAATCAAGTCAAGTCCTGCTGGATATAGAGGGTGAACCATAGTCAAACACATTGTTAACATCTACAATATTCATAAAAAGTACCAACAACCTCATAATGTTTCATACAGTTGTAAAATATACATTCCCCCTGAATATACTGGTGCAAAATATACATTCCCCCCTGAATAGATTACAAAATAGGATAAACAATAAAACAAGTTCACAAATTCACATATCATACATTCCAAAAAGATTGATTCTCCTTCATGGACCAATCCATTAGATCCTTATCTGGCCATTCAGGATGCGACGAACACACCGTGCTCTTTTGTTGATTGTCATTCCGAGGAACATCTCAAGGCATTCAGAGTTTTTTGCAAGAACATGGGCATCATCCACCTTGTCATCTTCACTAAGATCAGGTATTTCATCCATAAGGTTCACCAAGTCCTTCCGAGCAGTGCTTAGATCTGAGCCATGACCTATGACACGGACTAGATTGTCCATCCGAACATTGGCATCCTTGTTCATATTAGACAAAACATCACACAATTTGTCAGTGGGTGATGTTTCAGCCACTTTTCGCTTACCAGAGATCCTGTTTTTCAATGTGTTGTCAATGCGGACGGTTTCACTATTAACGTCCATGTCAATTGGGTCATCTTCACGATCTACATCGGATACTTTTTTTTTTTACCATCTGTGTGGGCAGCCGTATCATTCTCTGTTTCAATCACAGCCTCCACCACATCCTCAGCTGTGGACCCATTAGCCTTTTCCATACCGAAAATCTCGTTCCAATCATTTAAGAGGGGCCACGATTTGAAACGCATGTGGGTGTCATTTGGGTCACCCTATATCAGAAAACAATGTGCCACAGTTTAAATGAATAAATAGTGAAGGTATGTGTATCATATAGGGTAATATGGTCCAATACACAATAATTCCATAAATTAGAAATGTTATACCAAGAATAATGACATTAATTTCGCAAACACATACAACAACATGCCCAACACTTTCACCAACATGTATGAATTAGAACCAGTAGACTTTAACAATGTGCATGACAATCAAAATGCGGATTCTCCTAAACCATGTTACACAGCTTCATAACAGGTTCAATATTCAACATTGTTCATTACATTCAACAACGTTCAATACCAACATATTCACATTTGTAGAAGTAGCAAACTGTTGTCAATATTCATTACAATAGTTGAAGCCGATTGACAGTACTGCATACTTACATCGAACATATTCACATTCTTTTAGAGACTAATGATCACTAAATCCACAAATTCAAATCATAACAATAGTTTCATTTCAAGATTCATGAACCGATTGACAATACTGCATACTTACATCGACAAGTGCACTGAGAAATGAAAAAAAAACAATGCCAAATTCATATCAATATTCAGGTGAATGTGAAATTACCTTGACGATTAGGTTCCAAGCATCATCGTGGCAGTCAATCATGAATGTTGAATAGTTGAAGCCGATTCCAGAATTTTTGTTCAGCATAGAGAGGAGTGACCCATGAAATTTCTTCCAGATTGTGATTCGGGAATTGATATGAGGATTCCATCGAATGTCGGTCCCAGGTAGCCGTTCTCTCATCCCTGCCTCAAGCTTTGCTTTAAACCCATTTTCGCTCCTCCACCCGTTGGCAACGAGTTCCTTCATGAGGTCCGCGAGCACCGATTCTTCAACGGGAGTCCAGGCACGTCTGGACCCCTTCGCCTTCTTGTTCTGCCCTAAACTACTGTTGTCGCCACTTTCCATCGTCGTCCTCGTGGTGCCGCCTTCTTGTTCAAGTCGAAAGGTAAAAGCTTTGCGACGATGTCGATCTGATTCCCCAACAATCGCAAACAAGACGAACCCACGAAGAAGAACCCTAACCTTCGCGAAACATTTGAAGATGTTTAATTCTTTAATTCTGTGCAAATGTAATATTTACCAAACATAAAAATTGGTTTCAGATGGTGTTTTAATATGTACCAAACGTAAAAATTGGTTTCAGATGGTGTAATCGAGGATTTTTCGTTTTACCAAACGAATGTAAATAAATGGTCATTGAGGGATCTGGGCACTGTCTTGGCTACCAAACAAAATAAATATTTTCTTGACATGCCTACCAAACAACATAAATGATTTATTTCTTGGTCAAACCCTTAAACCTTTTAAGAAAGCCCATCTTGGGGCTTTTCCTTGTCATGGCTACCAAACGAGCCCTAAATTTAACTATTTATCACTAATACTTTTAAACTATACTATTTGCTGAAATTATTTAGAAATTAGTATCACTTTCTAATAGTAATGTCCTACAATTTTTATCATCAGTTAGGGGCTAAAAAAAAATTATTCTCGATTTTGTTTGTCCAATGTTAGGTACATATAAATTACGTTCAACTAATTTAGAAAATAGAAATACTATATCATTGAATAAACATTATGAGGGGGAACAACATAGTGACGTAGCTTTCACAATCCAGAGCGATGAAGGGACGCCACATGCCAGGAATTATTTGTAATGGCCACAACATACTCAAATCATGATAGCAGATACATTAATCAATGCTATTGTAGAAAAAAAAAAAACAAATATTTTTGTATGACTTAGTCTTATATACACTAGTTTGCACCGTGCAATTTAAGTATATTTGTAAAAAATTATACTCCCTCCGTCCCGCTATAAGTTGCTCGTTGCTTTTGGGCACACGAATTAAGATAAAAGTATAAGTGATGTGATGGAAAAAATAAAAAAGTATAAGTGATGTGATGGAGAAAAGTGAATAAGTAATGGAAATAGTGTAAAAAATTATTGAAAATAATAATAAAGAAGTGAATAGTAGTTTCCAAAAAAGGTAAAAAAGCAATGAGCAACATATAGTGGGACGGACGAAAATAGCAACATGAACAACTTATAGTGCGACGGAGGGAGAATCATTTTTTATTGAAAATGCATATATATTATCACTGAAAAAATTATTTTTAAAAGTACACCTTTTAATAATAATATATAAGACTTTTCAATAATATTTTACGTAACTTTTTAAAAATGAATTTGAGTTGCACGGTGCACTAGGTGAATAAGAGACTTACTCTTTTTATATAGCCACATAAAATGTATCAATAATATTTTTCGATTGTATTAGGCAGCCGATGAAATAAACCAATTCAGTAATCCGAATCCAAACAGCGTACCCCTGCATCATCGACAAGCATAATTTATGCACCTAAAATCTCATATGAGACTTATTCATAAAATAAAATAAATATATTTATGGGTATTTATGTCATAAAATTTTAATTATAGTATAAAAATAAAATTGATATCGTTATATGTATTTACAGGTATCATTTATTATACACTTCTTGATACTATTAGATTTATAAATTAATTAATACCACAGTACAAAAATGTTATGATATCAATTTTATATCATCAACAAATTTATAGAACATTGAACTCTGTATGTTATGCCCTTCTTACTTCAATGAATCTATTTGAGAATCTTAATTAGTGTTTTCATTTCCTATTACTAGGGAAGGAACACTCTTGGAATTTCACGTAGTTTTCATTAAAAAAATTTAAATAAAATAGTAATATATGAATAAATATATGTATAATTTTATAGGTATGCACACAAATTGATATAACTTTTTTAGTGGTGTGCAAATTAGTGTGAACGTCTAAATAAAAAATGTACAAATTCTTATGGGACAGAGATGGTAGTAAAAATCACTTTCATAGCTTAAAATTTGTGAGGTGACAACTTTGAAAAAGAAAAGTAATTTTATATGTGTTATTATATGAAAAAATAATTATTTTATAAAAATAAATAATATATTTATGAAAAACTAATATTTATTTTTATTAACACACATTTTACTTTTTATATTATATAAAAATATTTATTCTATAAAAATAAATGTATATATGTAAAATGAATATCATTTTATATTATAGTAACATACATTTACTTTAAGACTCAATTTGAATAGATCAATTTGAAATCCATAGATTTCACACACAATAATCAATCTCTCCGTGAATTTACAATTATACTTAGATTCAATTTTATGTTTAAAATGCAGAAATTCTAAATCTTCTTCAAAACCATGTCATTTGAAATTTCTTCATTCTACCTCTTTCCATCTCTAATTCTCCTTACTTCTCACGTCTCTATATAATTTTTAGGGAAAATGATTTTTTTAGTCATTTATCTTTCACCAATTGTATTTTTGGCCCTCTTAACTATACTATTATAGAAATAGTCCTTTAACTTACCAAAAATTATTTTTTTCGTCCTCTTAATTATACCTTTTTAGAAATAGACCTTTAACTTACCAAAAATTGTTTTTTTCATCCTCTTACCTGATTGAAGTGGATTTTTTATTTATTTTTGCGCGCTCAACACTGAAAAATCCCCAAATTATATCTGACCCTAAATCTCATTACCTTCAACATCATGTGCATTGAGATATAATTTGGGAATTTTTCAGTGTTTAGAGCGCGTTTTTTCCCTCCCAAACTGCGGCCACGTGTGCGTGTGTTATTAAAAATAAAAAAATTCCACCTCAACTAGATAAGAGGACGAAAAAAATAATTTTTAAGTTAAAGGACTATTTCTAAAAAGGTATAGTTAAGAGGACGAAAAAAACAATTTTTGATAAGTTAAAGGACTATTTTTAAAAAGGTATAGTTAAGAGGACAAAAAACATAATAGGTGAAAGATAAAGGACTAAAAAAATCATTTTCCCTAATTTTTAATTTGAAATATATCCTTATTTACATGTATTTTTTAAATCATTCATTTTCAAATACATCTACCAAAATGGAGTCTAATTATAATATATATTTGCTCTCCAATGTATATATAATTATATATTAACGGCCACATAGAAGGACAAAAAAATTGATGGAGAAAGAGGAGTAAGAGGTCATGCAGTAATAAAATCTACCACGGAGATAGGTAGTGGAGACCTTGTCCTCTAACACATGTATAGTTCCCTCTCTCTCTCTCTCTCTCTCTCTCTCTCAAGGAGAAATATATAGTTATTTCGGTTATATGTGTGGGGGAAGATGAACATAATAAATATGTGAGAGTTTTGATTAAAGAAAAGGAGACATGAGGGGCCATCCATATCTTCAAATTGTAGTGAGTAGAAGCACCTGCATGTTCTCTTATAACAAAATTCATCTCCTGCATTTAATGCTACCTCCATTTTTCCCATAATTCTTAATTTTATATATATATATAATGCGTATATATATACATGATCGATCATACCAAGCTACATCATCCATCTACTTGTAATTTGCAGAAAACCATGAATTCACTCTCTAATTACTTAATTGTTTTGTGTCTTTGTTTCCATGCATGCTGCAGTACTGCCAGACCACTTACGCTTTCCACCAAGGTTAGATTTATTTATTTCATATGATCATCAATTTAATAAGTAATTAATATATAATTTAATTAATTAACAATTTCAAAATTAATCTGATGCAGGATGTAATTATGACAAAACACCATCATACAAACGCCGTGCAGTTTGCTAATCAAGGTTAGAAAAAAAAAAATCGTACATGCATCGATTTGTTTCTAATTGTATATATATATGCTCATATAAATTTTTATTTTTTTGTATTGATACTGGCTCCTGTATTTTTATTTTTTTTAAATTCTTATTATTAGTATTATTTTCAATTTGATATATAATCTAATTTAGTGATATTTGTGTGCATGCAGGCAAAAAGATGAGAACTCATCAGGCTACTGGAGCAGAGGTATTATACTCTTGGAAGCAGCCAACTGGAGAAGAGGTAAACTACGTACAGTCACATTTCTAAATCCTCCTTGGATTACTTTTTTCAAACTGTCCATTTCAATATAACCAATATTCCATTCTTTATATTTTTTATATTGGGATGTCCCACAAATATTTTGCACATGAATAAATATCTATATCAAATTTCATACTCACAATATTTATATATTTATACAAAAACCTATTCATTTTTTTTTTTTTAAATGTACCTAAAGTCCCCACAATGTATTGTGGTCATGGGATGACGGAGGGATCAAGTATGTGTATAAATACCGAAAATAATTACATATATTATATATATTTAGGAAAAGTTACAAAATAATTTACAAAATTAGTATTAATTACAAATTGGTATAGGAAAAAATTTATACTTCTGTGCTAATATTATGAATCAATTTATACTTCTGGTCAAATCCAAACAGTATGGTTACGGTCGCAAAAAAAAAAAAGAGTACACAGATACATATCAAATTGATATAAAAGGGGTATATAGAGCACAATTGCAAATTGTCATATGAATGCATGCAAACTCTTTGGTATTACAAAAAAGAAAAGCCAATTAATATACTGATAAATTATTTGGTGCAGACATGGAAAAGAGCAGATCGATCAACACTGCAGAAATCATCAAATGTTGAGCAAAATGTTGGATCTAAAGATAAGGTTGAAGACATTGATGTTATGGATTACGCACAACCTCATCGCAAACCACCTATTCATAACTGGGGGACCTAATCAAATATATATGCCCCTCCCCTCCATGCAAATGTTTTATTTTCCACAATAAAATATTTCTCTAAAATAGTATCATTACCTATAACATGTGGTCATAAGTTCAAGTCTATCATTTGACCCAATCTCCGAATTTTTTTTCTTTTTTCTTTTTTTTTTTTTTGTATTTACTCATAAGTTTTGTGTATGGGGGTAAAGTAGGACAAAGAAAAAGCCCTGATGCATGTAACAACAGAGTAGGTCTCTAGTGAAATTTTGAATACTCTTTGGAAAATGTCTCGTTGTAGTTTTCAGTGTTTGAATTTCCCATTATGGACCGTTCACGTAAACTAATGACACTTGTTTGTAACACTTATAATTACCTAATCATTGTCCACCGTATAAATTTTTGTATTTAGTCTTACGCATCATTGTGTAACAGGAAATTCCAACGTGCATTTTTGCAGCATATATTGATATATATATATATAGTTTCTATTCAATGCACATAACAAGTTGGGAGGTGTTTATAATTAATGAGAGTGTGAATATAGCTTGGGGGATGATGGATTGTCCTTTTACATGTTGCATGTTGGTTGTATGCTGAGAATAAAGAATATTACGCCTGCAGAAACCTTAATTTCCTCTTCTTCTTTTTTTTGGTCGACAACGAATTAATGTTGCTTTAATTATTTATGCTCTAATTCATGTAGAAATGACCATTCATGAGTTCAAGAGATGAATAAAAAAAATTATACATATATAACAAATAAGATTAAAATCACAACCCTAAATCCAATTGTGAATGAAAACGAATTCATATATATGAAATAATTTTAAATTAATATATTGGGGAAATTAAAAAATGGTTCACTAAAATTATAAATTAGTTCTGTGCAGAGAAAAATATACTTCTGTGCAGAGAAAAATTACACTTTTGTGCAAATATTGTGAACCAATTTATAAATATAGTCATTTTTTTGAACTAATATGTAAGTCACT
>JAPKLY010000074.1:14644-39887 GCA_026898435.1 Prunella vulgaris | reverse complement strand
TCCCAATTATCCATTTATAGAAGAACAGGCATGGCTCCTTGTGTGCCTCTTTCCCCAATCAACTACTGTTGGAGATAGATACAACACTAATCACGACATTGCAACTCATGTTACTAATTTCATGTCCCTATTTGCTCAACCACATCAAACAGCTGCAGAAAGACAAGGCTGTCTGCCCGATTATAAAATCGATCTGCAGTTGTAATTGCTTGCTGGTCTTTTTATGAACCATAAATTAATTCAGCATACTAAACTAAAAGGAAAAACTATATCCTGGTTTTCTTTCTAGTGCAGCACACTGACAGGTGGCATAGTACCATAAATAAGTTCAAGAAGAGGTACAATGCATTCACCGACACATTCACAAGCTACATAAAATTGAATTTTCTTATAGAAGGGTGTGATGGTTTACCGGTATATCAGTTTTCATGCCAATACAGGTTACTCCATTGTGTTCATAACCAGTCAATTTTCCTGATGTTTCTTCTGGTGCAAGTCTCACTGCATGAGTTGATCCAATCAATATCATTAACTTCACAAAGTATAGTGGCAGCAAAGAATAATCTTGTATCTGAAAATAGGAAACATCATTTTTTGGAGCAACTATGAACAAAAAAATAGTGCACATTGATGAAGTAAATTGCAGATCAACTAAACTAAATAGATTTAAATTTACTATAAAACATAACTTATATATATAAACAATCTAAAACAGAACATATGAAAGCATTTATCCAGGCAAATGAAATGTCGTGACGATATCTTCTAAATCTATTAGTATGCTTAGTAACTAATTACATACCACGAGCTTCCACCTACATAAGATTTTTTACTAATGAGTAATGACTTGCATAAACTTAAGGTGCCTTTTACATAAGCATTTCATTAGTCAATAATTCAAGTTATGATTCATCCCTAGTCTCTGAATCAGATATTCACACCTAAGAGAAACTTGTTTTATGTAGTAATTGATGGCAGGCTCACCACTAAAGTGGAACAGAACTGCAAATATACAGCAGAAAACAAAGGCACGACCGACACGGAACCGATCATAAGTTCCAGGTGAGAGATCGAGTGTGGTAAAAGTTTCCGAAGGAGAATGCGTTCTTGAGTCAGTAAGCTTTCTCCTCTTTGTGACCTTTAGAAAGTGTTTTTCAGCAACCCGATTCATCATGGAATTCAATGAAACCATTGAAGCCCTTGTTCTGAAAGACCACTTCTTTCAACTCATATTTAATTCTCTGCCTTGTTTATCAAGTATTATATTGTCTCCACAGATCATAGTTTTGAAAGGCGAGAGACGCCTTTTGGTCTACTTGCGCCTGAAGCGCCCAAGGCAAGCCTGAGGCGTGCCTCATGTATTTTTGACAGAAAATATCAGTTTATAATCCATACACAAATTCTACCACATAATAAAACATAACACTACCAAAAACTGAATAAATAAACATTATAACATAAGGTAAACATAAAATAAACACAAAGAAGTGAAGATAGACGTCACGACTCATGAGTTCATTCTTCACACACAAAAACCATGAAATGTTTAAAAAAACAGCCATTAATAATTTAAAGTTTCATCAATTAACCAGTAAGTTAACTAATTCTTCAATCCTCATCAACATAAAAATCAAAACCCACCTTCTCGACATCAAACATCTCGTCATCATCAATGTACTCTTCTCCCTCTTCCTCTTCATCAAATTCCTCCTCATCGTCATCTTCATCTCTAAGTCTAAGAGTTGAGTCTTTTTTTTTCCCTTGCCTTTGTCCACTTGTTTGCTCTTACCTTTAGAAGGTAACCATGCACTTGAACTATCCACATTTTCCCCCTTCCCCTTCCCCTTCCCCTTGTTCACTTGTTTCCCTCTAGTTTGATATATGGGGTCATCAACCCCAAGAGCATCACCAACTATACTCCATATTAAATTTTCACAATAATGTGCAAAGTCTTCATCTTCATCGTAATTATATTCCCTGAACCATTCATTGCTTTCATCAATTTCTTTTAAAGAAATTGGGTCAACTCCATCACTAAAATCATAACAACGTTTCAATGAACGATTTTATTTCACAAGTTTTTTGGGTTTTTTATGATTTTTTATCTATTTTAAATGTGTATATCATTAGCTAAAAATGTTACAGGGTTAAAAAGTGTGATAATATTTAGAAAAATAACCTAAAAGTGTTAAATTATTTTTGAAAATTTGACCAGAAAAAATAGATCAAGAGGCACGCCCGAGGCACGCCTTTTGTCGCCTAAAAAAGGCGCCTCAAATTACATATAAGAGGCGCCAAGCCCATAGTCTCTCGGCTGTAGCACCCGAGGCACGCCTTTCGAAACTATGCCACAGATTTTATAAGCACCCAAACAAATAAGCTTTTGGCTTTATAAGAGTGATTTCCAGGAAAAAGAATATAAAGAGGGCAAAACAAAAATCTTCGACAAGTTACAAGAGCAGAGAGGACAGAAAACTATTGCCTAAGATTTATGCTTCTCTTGTGTATACAATCACCAACCTAGCTCTCACTCATTCGATGAATAATATAAATGTCTAACAAACAAGAGAAATGGAACAAATATGTTACATTAGGCACTCAAGCATGGAAGTCCTAACTCCACCCAAAAGCTTGCTCAAGGGAGGAGAATTACTCCCACTTAAGTACCCCCATCCACAACTCCTTATGGATTAGATGTGGGATCGTAACAATAGATCCCCCCTGAGAGCCAGACAGCTCACAAACTTGGGATTCTTCGCAACGACCCAAACAAACCCAAGCAGCTTGGTTCCTGGTGCCTTGTGGCCCTCCCAAGTAGTGCTCTTTCTTACCATGAAAGGCAACCGGCACATCAGACCAAATTGTTAGGCACTCAAGCATGGAAGCCATAACGCCACCCAAAAGCTAGCTCAAGAGTGCAGGCTTGACTCCCACTTAAGTATCTATCCACAATTTTTTTTTTTTTTTTTCCGCATTCAATGGGGGAACGACTGATTGTAACAGGTTACTAACCATGCATCAAGCATAGGGGAGTAGATACTCCAGCAAGAATATGCCTTTCCATTCAGGATGACGATATATCCAGGAAAAGGGAAAAGGAAAATGCAAAACCATCATACATGTTATCATCATGAAAAGGAAAGCAAATTTTGTATAGTCACCTCATGAAAAGCAGAAAAGGTGAACTGCTGTCAAGAAGTTCATAGTTATCCCGAGAAGATAACCCAAAAATAAGAAAGCTACTGACAATCTGCTACTCTAGTTATATACCAAATGTAAAAGAAGATGCAAAAAACGCAATGTTATACTCCCTCCGTCCCAAAACTACTTTCATACTTTCCTTATTTGAACGTCCCAGCTCTACTTTCGCACACCTAAAAAGGAAATTTTTTACACTCACAAAAGTCAATAAAGTACACTTTTTCATATTTTATTATTTAACTTTACACTCACATACTCACTTTTTCTTGGTTCGCATGCCCAAAACTACTATGAAAGTAGTTCTGGGACGGAGGGAGTATTAAATTTTCAAAAAAAAAATCAACAATATTTGGTCTTTACGAAAATGACTAGAGAAAATGAAATTTTGATAATATTTTGAAAATTCAAATCTGTTACGTGCAAAGGTAGAGTCAGTATCACACTATTCAGCAGATACACTAAGATTCAAATTAAACTCAAGCCAGAAACATTTATGATAATATTATAATAATAATAATAATAACTACTTTGGTTTCTATATTTTAATCTGCTAAACTGAATGTAATCATTAGTCCCTTTATTATCTCTCATCAAGCGAAAGTTATACGCTATCAGAACTGCCCATGCATACCACACATTCACAAAGACAAAAGGAGAGCACCCATTCAAATACAATAATAGCGAAAATAATGTGAACCACCACTAAAAAAAATTTAACTTACTGTTGATTTTCTTCTTGGATATCTTGCCACTGTTGAGTGTGTACAAAAAATTCTTGACAGTTTCTGCATTGAAGCGCGCAGTGTACTGCAAACGAAGAACAACAAAAGGAGTACAAATTACAATGTAGGTAATTTCTTTTCACAATGATGGAAGACAAGATGTATCTTTTACCTGAACAACAACAACATAGTACTTGGAATAGTTTCGATTGCTGCAATCAGTTACATCAGGTGGGGCTTGAGTATTGACCTATGCAAAGTAAAGGGATTTGTGTTCAGAAAAAAAAAATTAAAAAACAAAGCTGAAGGTTAATAATTAGGAGAAAGAAAAGAATTTTTTGTCCAAGAATTGCTCTCAAATTGACAGCAAATTTTATCATAAACTATCATGCATTTATAGTATCTGCTATATCATAAATCCCCACCCAAATGGATCCTTTAGTTTGATTTCTGCATGGTAGTGTACGGACGGGGACAGTATATAGCAGTGGTTTTCACAGTAAAGACACTTATTTAATTTTATTTTCACAATAAAAAATGCTTTGGTGGAGATAACTCCGCACAAGTTAATTTATGGTAGCATCAGTTCAATATAGATATTAACAAAACACAAATAAACATAATATTAGAATGAAGAAGCAAACTTTCCCTGGGAAGAGAAATTGAAGGTGATGGTAGGATCTGACAGCTGACAGCAGACAGCCAGAACTATGTATTGCAGTCTCCAGAATAATCTTTCGCCATATATTTTTCACAGGTCCAAATTTTCAAAATATAAATACTATGAATTCATGCAAATCAATTCCAATATTCATCACTCAACGAGACATATTGATGACAAAGAATGGAAAGCAAATACAGATGAGTTCTCAAGTGAAAAGGAACTAACTTAATTTAATATGGGGCGGGTTTATTGTCAATACATCAAAAGATGATCTAATAGCAGTGCCTTGCCCAAGGTAGAGTCATTAGTTCAGTGTGAGAAAGTAATTTACTCAACTGAATGAAACTTATCCACCAATATATATAGCAATTACTTACAAGGATCCTAATTACCGCTCTTTTCCGATTGAGGAAGCTCCCATATTTCCAAATAGTTGATTAAGAAGGTTAGTCTTAGTTTCATCACTCTACCTAAGAAATGTGTGTAAATGCCTTTTAAGTTTTAATATATCTAAAACACATCAAGGGTTCTCACTTCCCATTGTTTTACTCTATTAATTCTTTTTTAACGAACTTTCTATTCACCATTTGCTTATTTGATTGATCTAATTTATGATTGGGCTTCTTCACAGTCCACTGGACCTACATGACATTGCAATAAATGTCAAGTGCAAATTTTCTTTAGTCTCCATATATTTTTGGGAGAGGACGTAAAGATGTTAAAAGTATACAACCACATGGTAAAAAGAAAAGAAAATATAGCAAAGCTAGAGCAATTATAATAATAAAACAGACTACATGCATATGAGCAAATCAGTACTTATTTACACATGAATGTGCACTGCCCAATGGCTTATAAAGCAATAAATATTGATCAAGAAAACAACTGAGGCTCAAGTTTACAATCCAAACATTGAATATTATGTTTTATAAGTTTACGTACATCTATAACATTTATTATTGTATCTTGTTTAAGACTATTCCTGAACTGTGGTACGAAATTAGACATGTATTAGACTGTGGACCTTTAATTAGATCACCATTTTGATAATTTAACTCTTCGATGTTAGTGTTCAAGCATCAACCTTGTTTTAAAAAGAAGCCAGTATAACATATGCATCCCATGTAAAAGTAAAATTATGCATAACTCTACATGTGTAGTTCAATATCTCCTTAAGCAAGAGCCATTAAGTTGAATCTCATTCTACAATTATATTATAGTTAACCGATTATCCACTTCACTGTCTACTTCATCATTGAAATCTGTATAGGAATGTTTCAAAATCTCCATCCTGAAATAAAGACGTTTAAACTAACCAACTTCTTAATAAATGGAACTTGGTTTTGAGCATGACGAGATGTTTCTTTCAACTTTTGATGATTTTGGTCACCCAAGGCAGTGTGGCACCACCACATTGATCATATGACAAGGCAACACCTCTTGGCATCAGGTCTCAAGTGAGTGCATATCGTAATTCTTGCCTAGTTAACAATTCCAAAAAATGTGGTGGAACAAGAGCAACAGAACCACTTTCATCATCTTCAAATTTAACTTTCTGATACTATTGCATCAAGTGCGTTTAACAATACCAGATTTAGTACAACATAACACAGTCAATAAGTTGAGCACATATTCTGTGTCTTCATCTACTAATTCATCTAGTGAATAAACGCACATGAATCCTGAATTCACGATTTCCAGATACCTATCGCTTGTAATGGACGCATGGTTTTTCAAGGAAACAATGTCAATTAAACCTAAACAAACCGGGATGGAAGACCAAATTTAGGCATCGTGAGATTCTCTATCCAAGAGCATAGAAATAGGATTAAGGAACGAGTGGGTACCAAAACAATGCTCTTGCAGAGATGGTGAATGGAGGGGGCTCCAAGGATGTCCCGGCGGGCTTCGAGAGTCCAGTCGTAGTAATCGGAGGGCACGCGCTTGAATAAGAAATCTGGGACCGAGTTTGCACGGAGGATGGCGGAGAGGCGGCCTTCAGTGGTGGTTGAGTCATCAGCGCCGCCGGAAGAGGAGATGGAGAGAGAATGGGAGAAAGATTGGGGTAAATGAGAGAGTTCAAGCTCCGATATGCGGTGAAGGATTCGGGTTTGGATTCTCTCCAACTCCGCCATAACCTCCATTCCCGCAGACTCCCAGATGAATGTCCTTCCCACTTTCCTCGTTGGCTTTTGTATCACTTTTTCTTTTCTTTTTTTATTAAAAATTTGTATACATTTTAAAAAAACTAGTACTTTTAAATTGATATACTTCCTCATTTCCGTAAAAATTTACACCCTACGTGATAAAAATGTAATTTATATATAAAATAATTGTATATGAATAAATATGTGTTTTATTTTTTGAGTATGCACGTAAATCAATATTTTATTTTTTTAATTGTGTGAAAATATGTGTAGGATATTCAAATAAGGAAAGTGTGCAAATTTATGTGAGACATGGAGTATTATGTTAAAAAAAAAATTCTAGTATTATTTAACTTATATTTACTCTATTATGCAAAGGTTTTTATCATTTTAAAAATATATCAATTTAAAATTGTTCCTTCTTCTTTTTTTAATTTCATTACTGCAATTTTAAACTCAAAATGAATACAGATACATCATTTCATTGTATATGTTTAACTTTAACTAGAGGATTTTTTTTATGGACTAAAGGAGCATTTATGTACTCGATTTATTTTGTAAAAGTATGCACTTTGTATTGGGAATGAAATATTTAAAAAAAATAAAATAAAATAAAAATATAGTGATTGTATTGTAAAGTTCACATTAATAAAATATTTATTTATAAAATTATAAATTTTAGCATTTTTTTAATGTACAAAATCTTTTTTATCAAAAAATTTATAAAAACTATTTTTTAGCCTTTTTTTTAAAGTAAGTGACCAATATATCCTTAAATATCATTTCTTATTTTTTATTTCTCTTCTCACCCCTAATATTTTTCTTATTTCCTTTCTTGCACTAAATTAATATATTAGTTTGTAAAAAAAAATATTTTAAAAAATACATGACTTGATTGACGTTATTTTTTTAATTTTTATTATCTTTCAAATGTTGGAGTCCTGTTCAAGTTTTCAAAAATATCAATTCCAATAAAATTTTTGTGACGAAATTGGGTCGAAACTACTTTTTAGGTACTTTTACCTAAAAATTTCTACGCATATATAAAATTTTAATAGTCATTTTTTATTAGTAAAAAAACTACAGAGTATTATTTTTAAAAGTCGAAGATCAGACTAGATTTTTTAAAATTATCATTTTCAATAGTATTTTTTGACGGAGTTGGGTTCGAATGATTTTTTAGGTTCGTTTAACCTAGAAAAAATTAAAAAGATACATAATTATAACTGACGTTATCTTTTTAATTTTTAAGGATTAAATAAGTATTCTTGAAAGGTGGGAACCTGGTCCGAGCCCGGTTAAATTTAAAAATAATAATATTTTCAGTAATTTTTTTGTGACGGAATTGTGTTGGAACTTCTTTTTATGTAATTTTTACCTTAAAAAAATACGAATATATAAAAATTTTATTTACGATGTATTTTTTATTTTTATTAGTACAAACTAGTATTTTGAAAGGTTGGAGGTCAATCTAAATTTATTAAAAATTTAATTCTCAATAGTATTTTTTGACTTAGTTGTGTCGGATTGACTTTTTAGGTTTCTTTAACCATAAAAAATTTGAAATATACATGATTATGACTAACATTATATTTTTAATTTTTAAAAATTAAATAAGTAATTTTGAAAGGTCGGAATTCAGTCGAATTATAAAAAAAAAAATCAGTAAGTTTTTTTGTGACGGAATTGGGTTGAAATAATTTTTTTTGTTATTTTTAACTAAAAAAAAATACTTATTTTTAAATAAGTAATATTTTTTGTTATCTTTTGTTATTTTTTTTGTTATTTTGTTATATAAAATTTTGATTGACGTTATCTATTTAAATTTTATTAGTAAAATAACTAGTATTTTCAAAAGTCGGATATCAATCTAAATTTATTAAAAGTATCATTCTGAATAGTTATTTTTTTACGGAGTTGAGTTGGAATGATTTTTGAAGTTCCTTCGTTCCAAGATTTTTTTTAAAGGATATATACATAATTAAGGCTAAAGTTGTCTTTTTAATTTCTAAAAATTAAATAAGTATTTTAGAACCTGGTCGAATTTAGCATTTTCAGTTAATTTTTTGTGATGGAGTTTGGTCGTAACTATATTTTAGGTTATTTTTACCTAAAAAATACTATGCATATATAAAATTTGATTGATGTTATCTTTTTAATTTTATTAGTAAAATAACTAGTATTTTGAAAGGTCGGAGGTTAATCTTAATTTATTAAAAATATTATTCTGAATAGTAGTACATTTTTTACAGAGTTTGATTGGAATGATTTTTTAGGTTCCTTTAACCTAGAAAAAATTAAAAAGATACATAATTATGACTAACGTTGTCTTTTTAATTTCTAAGGATTAAATAAGTATTTTTGAATGGTCGGAACCAAGTCGGATTTTAAAACAGCATTTTCAATTATTTTTTTGTGACGGAGTTGGGTCGGAACAATATATTCGTAGTCTTTTTTTTAGGTAAAAACAACCTAATAAGAAGATCCGACCAAATTCTGTCACAAAAAATTTACCAAAAATGCTATTTTTTAATAATATGACTGAACTCCGACCAGACTCTGGCCTTTCAAAAATACTTATTTAATCCTTAAAAATTAAATAGTTAATGTTAGTCATAATCAAGTATCTTTTAAAAAAAATACTAGGTTAATGAAACATAAAAAATTATTTTGACCCAACTCTGTTGAAAAAATACTTTTGAAAATGATATTTTTAATAAATTTAGACTAACCTCCGACCTTTCAAAATACTAGATTTATACTAATAAAAATAAAAATAAATTGCTTAAATCAAAATTTTGTAGATTTGTAGTCTTTTTTTAGGTAAAACCAACCTAATAAAAAGATCCGACCAAACTCCGTCACATAAATTTTTACTAAAAATGTTATTTTTCAATAATCTGACTGAACTCCGACCTTTCAAAAAATACTTATTTAATCATTAAAAATTAAAAGGTTAATATTATTCATAATCATGAATCTTTTAAATTTTTTCTAGGTTAAAGAAATTTAAAAAATTATTCCGACCCAACTCCATCATAAAAATATTGTTGAGAATGATATTTTTAATAAATTTAGACTAATATCTGACCATTCAAAATACTAGATTTGTACTAATAAAATTAAAATAATTGCGTAAATTAAAATTTAATAGATTCGTAATTTTTTTTTAGGTAAAAATAGCCTAATAAAAATATCCAACCCAACTCCGTCATTGAAAATGCTTTTTTTAAATAATCTGACCGAACTCCGACATTCAAATAATACTCTTATTTAATCCTTAAAAGTTAAAAAGTTAATGTTATTCATAATCATGTATCTTTAAAAAAAATTAGGTTAATGAAACATAAAATATTATTCTGACCCAACTCCGTCAAAAACATACTATTGAGAATGATATTTTTAATAAATTTATACTAACATCCGACCTTTTAAAATACTAGATTTGTACTAATGGAAATAAAAAAAATTACATAAATCAAAATTTTATATATTTGTAGTCTTTTTTTATGTAAAAACAACCTAATAAGAAGATTCGACTCAACTCCGTCACAGAAAATTTACCAAAAATTCTATTTTTTAATAATATGATTAAACTCCGACCAGACTCCGACCTTTCAAGAATGCTTATTTAAGCATTAAAAATTAAAAAGTTAATGTTAGTCATAATCAAATATCTTTTTAAATTTTTTATAGGTTAAGAAACATAAAAAATTATTCCGACTCAACTCCATCAAAAAAATACTATTGAGATTGCTATATTTAATAAATTTAGACTAACCTCCTACATTTCAAAATATTGGATTTGTACTAAAAAAATAAAATAAATTGCTAAATTAAAATTTTATAGATTCATAGTCTTTTTTTAGTTAAAAACAACATAATTTCAAAATTTTATGTTAAAAACTATTTATTCTATAAAAAAATGAATATATGCAAAATAACAACATTTCATAAGATTGTAGCACATATTTGCTTTGTTCCCCAATTTGTATTACTATATGAGCAAACGTGTGTTACTGTAGAATAAAAATATATTCTTCCTAAGGACAAATATGTGTTTCTTAATTTAATCTTCACTCTTAAAAGCTAGATATATTAATTCATGTAATAACATACTTTTTATTATTTTATATGTGCTATTATAAAATAAAATAGTTATTTATATACAAATAAATATATACTTATGAAAAGATAATATTTTTTCTTATAATAACACACATTTTGCTCTTACATTGAATGAAAAAAATGTTATTTCTATAAAAAAAAAATTGGTCTAATAGTAACACATATTTTGCCTTAAATAATACCTGAGAGTGAAAAAATTTGAAAATTATACTTGCGCGAGAAGTTAAGAAAATTATTCGAATTCGATGGATCCGCGGATTTTTTTTATATATATAGTATGTTTGACACCATAAAATATTATTGTCAATAATATAAGTTTTTGTCAATAAAATATTATTAGATTTTTTTAATAATATAAACACATTAATAAGTATGAAATTTTATGATTTGATCCACATGTAATATTAATCTACAAGAACTTAAACAAATTAGAAAGAATATGATACACAAATAGTAATAATAATAAATATGATTAGATGTGAAAATAATTTACAAAAATAATAATGAAGTTGGGATTAGAGATTAAGAAAAAAGTTAATATTCAATACATTAAAAAGTTGATTTAAAAGTAAAATGTATTGAAATGTATAAATCTTTAGAAATTATGATATACGGTTGAGATTAAAAAAACAAAATATTAAAGGTAAAATTATAAAAAGTTTATAAAATTTAGGGGGCGTTTGGTATAATTGTAAAGAATTAAAAGGGTATAGGAATGGAAAAAGTATGGAATGAAAGTCATAGTTCTCATATAGCTGAACTATGGTTGATTCCTCAGTTTTTGGGAATCAAAGTCATAGTAGAGTCATTCCAAATACACACTATGACTTTGATTACCATTACTCACTCTCAAAAGTCATGAACCAAACACCCCCTTAGTTTATCTGAAAAAAAATTAAGAAATATTTAAGATTGATTTCATTATATTTAAAGATAAATAATAAAGATTTAAATTAATTACATCTAAGGACACTAGGAAATTTTAAAAAAAATGAGAGAGACCACTTTATTTTGTGGGAGAAATTCTTACCATCTGCAAATTAAAATAAAAAGATTGTCAATCTAAAAAAAAAAAAAATAGAGATGAACTGTAAAAGTCATGTCTACTTTAATTTGAATCAACTCATTCACACACGCATATCTCTCTCTCTCTCCAAATCCTTCTTTTCCCCTGTTGTTGATTGGGGCTTTCAGATGGCCGCCGCTGTTTCCCGGAGTGAGGTGAAGGAGGCATTGTCTAAGAGAACCGCCGCATCGAACAGAAAATCACCGCCGTGAATCTTCGGTCGCTATCACTAATTTCTAAAATCATAGGCCTCGCCGGTCTCCTCTAACTATACGCACTATGGAGTTGACAGTGCCTCCTTCACCTCATAGGGTTTTCTTCCATAAATTAAGTTTGGAATAAGCATCTGGACAATCATTCTCACTTATAACCTGGTTTTAAGTTTAGAGTTAAACTTTCGTACATGATATGAGAGCCACATCTCTACTCGATGTGTGGATCCACCCTTAAAACGTGAGGGAAGGTATTAAGAGATATCTCAGGCCTTCATACACATACAAATGGCGGAAACAAATTAATCCGACAGCGTCGCTCATAACCCCTAAATTGTTGAGCTCTGTAATTTGTTGTTTATTAGAGTACAAAGTAGTGTTATTTAGTAGAGAGGGAGTGGGCCCCGTAGATCATGAATTCGAAAACAACCTACCTCAAACTTCTGACAGCGGCCCATGTACCCCATCCCCTGTCTGTCTGTTCACGAGTGACTCTTAACCTACGTACGTAGCCCATCTCTTCATCGTTCATAATATTTATATATTTATTTCTTTATATTTCATTTCATTTTCTACTTATATATATCACAAGCCTGGATCATCATCTTCACGTACTGACAATATAAGTAATCTTGATTTTTCACACTTGCCCCCATCTCTTAATTTCATACATATATATATATATATATATATATATATATATATTTTGTTCATATCTTATAATCATCTTATATTTTGTAGGGACCATGTATATATATATATACTTTTCAAGTATAAGTATTTAAATAATGCATGTTACTAGGGTTTTTTTTCCATCACTCCTGACGACGTCAGTAAACCAATAAAATATTGACAAATAATATTACATTGATTTGAGCGATATATCAAATTAAAATTATTATAAATTAAAATTATTTTTCTAACATTCGTCTAAAAATCTAATTTTGATACAGGCAAGAAAACAGAAACATCGACAAAATTCAACGAAACATAAAAACTAAATAGAAAAACGATGGAGATTAATTTGTTAATACGCAACATAACATAAAATCAACAAGATTAATCGTCTAATTTCAGTAGAGCTTTGTGCTTTGATACGGAAAAGCTATCGCATGAAGAGGAAACCACGATGAAAATGGTAGAAAGGAAAAGGATTAGAATTAATTGGGGTTTTGCATAATGAATAAAGGCGTATGAGATTTCTTTTTTTTTTAAATAATTTTATTATATTGTAAAATTTGGTCAAAAGGTTTTAGGCCAAAAATGAAATTGAGTCGGGTGATCCGGTTATTTTTGGGGATGTGCATTTGGGGATTATGGTTCTTCCAATGGGTGTAATAATTAATTTTGAAAATATAAATTTTAATTTGATTAAAATATATTAATATAATAATACTTTAATTAAAAGGATAATTTAGTAATTTTAATTTTATTTAATAATATTAATTGATTTTTTTAACAATGCGATCGTCTTATGCACAGTGCAATCGCCCTAGTGCAAAGTGCAATCTCTTCAAAATAATATTGTACGTTGGATCATGAATCCAACGGTATTTAGGGGTTTACTGTGTTAGGAAGTGCGAAGCCTAGAAAGACCAATGTTACTGTTTGTTTCTAAAACAAAAAACAAATATAGGAGTATAGTTTTTTAAATTAATAGTAATATTTAAAATAATATTTTTATATCAATATTGTTGTGCGAATAATTATATTCTGGGAGTTCGTACAGATTAATTTGTAGCATGATGTACATTACTATTTTCTTCCCTAGATAGTTCGTACAAATATGTAAATTTTTGTGTTGCAATTTTGTAATTCGTCGTCTGATATATTTTTAGTCAATAGGGTACGTATATTTAGGATGATTTACATATATGATTTACACAGAAGCATATTTTTTTCTGCACAACACCTATTTATAAATATATAGTGACTTTTTTGAACTAAGTCACTTTATATATTATAGATGATATATAATATTATATATTATTTTAGTATAGAGAATTGCAGTATTATTAAATAAACGTAATCTTTGTATATACATACATGTAAGCATAAAATTATATTATATATTTAATTATGGGTGGATTAATGATTGAGTTTATGAGGCGCAGTGATTTAAAGATAGGGTTTTGTCGAATGTTCGTGTGGTTGCATTCTGCTCCTTCCTTTTGGTTTGTCTTCTTTAAAACTTGTTTGTTTTGTTCGTTCCCAAGAACTCACGTGATCCTCCCCTTTATAACGCCCTTTGATATCACCACTTTTCGCCCTTTTACACACGCATTGCTACATTATTAATTATTCCCCAAAAAAATATAGTTTTTTTTTTTTTTTTTTTTATTGAATTCATCGATCAAGAATTCATTATACACTGTCTATTTTTTGGTTGCTAAGTACAAATTGGTAATCATGAATTTAAATTCTTCTCCTTCACCTTTTCCTACGCATCATCATGAAAATGATCACCACTACCTCTCTTTTGGCCCTAATCAATCTTCATCATCTTCTCTCTCCTGCCATCTCTTCTTCAGCTCAACCCATGATACCACCGAGTCATCATTCTACGATCATCGTCAATTTAATTTCCAGCCTCAGCATAAATCGGTACGTATATTCCAGTTTTACCGTGCAATTGGTTTTTTTTTTTTTTTTTTACTATGAAGAATTGGTTGCACGTTAACAGTGAATTAACCAACTTTGTGTACATAAAAAAAAGGTGATCTAATGTATAATGATATATTTTTCGATGATCTTAGGATGAAAGGTACGATTACCAAGGTAGATCAACGTACGAGATGAAGAACACGATGGACAACGGGCTGAAAACTCTTTGGGAAAAGGAAGATCATAATAGTAATAAATGGATGTCTTCAATGATGAGGGTGATGCAGAAGATGAAGAGTGAGGACCCGAAGGTGCTGCAGCGTTCGAAAACCGATCAAATTCCAACTAGGGTTTGTTCAGATTGCAACACTACTAAGACCCCTCTATGGAGAAGTGGTCCTAAAGGCCCTAAGGTAAAATCATTTAATTAAAACCTTTAATTTCATGGTTTCACTGTGATTATATATATATATATATATATATGTAAAAAAAATGTGATGATATAATTAATTTAGTATAATTGAAATGATGCATTATTAATTTTATTTACTTTTTGTCATTTGTAGTCGCTTTGTAACGCGTGTGGGATCAGACAGAGGAAAGCCAGGCGTGCCATGGCAGCAGCCGCAGGCAGCACACCAGCTGCTAGCACCGTTCATCACCAAACTCATGTGAAGATCAAAGAGAAGAAAATAAAGAGGCATTCGTCACACCTTAAGAAGCGCTTAAAAACGGCTGAAGGCGCTGTTGGATCGACGTCTAGTGGACAGAAAAAGATCGGTTTTGAGGATTTCTTGATAAATATAAGCAACAATTTAGCGTTTCATCGTGTATTTCCAGAAGATGAGAAGGATGCTGCAATCCTTCTTATGGCTCTATCTTCTGGTCTTGTTAATGGTTAATTTTAATTCAAATTTTGATTGGTTTTTTTTTGAGATAGATAGACTTAATTGGGAGATCCGTATTATTATTATTATTATTTTTTAATTATGGATGAGCTAGCATGTAGGTTATTAAGTGAGAGATTTTTGTGTTGTAGTATTGAATAAGGAAATTAGTTGAAATAAATAAATTTGTGTGGCAGTCTTCTGGGACAAGTTGATAACCTAATATGGATCTCTTGTTCACATATGATCTATCTCTACTTATCTATTTGAAATTGATCAATCAATCTTTTAATTTTATGCTAGTTTTAAAATTTTGTACATCTGGTTCTCATTATTTTCAGTACAATATATCTTTCACTTTATTTTTTATTTTTAAGTTATATATCTTCCTCTCTTTTAACATTAGGTAAAGACAAAAAGGTTCAATTCGATGGATGATGGACTTCCGTTTGCAACCTTACACAGAGTAAGGGGCTTGATCAGATCTAGAGACCCATATATTAAATAATGCTTGGATACGTATGTCAAAATTTGAAAAAAGAAAATTATGAATAATCCAAGATGAATATATATATATATATATATATATATATATATATATATATATAAACTCGAATTTGTTAATTATCACTACCCTATATATAGGGTAAATTGTACAAATAATTCCATGAGAATTTGAGCTCATGAATTAATTTGATCATTTTTTAACATAAATGTTCTCATAATTTTTTTTTGTTAAATTAATGAATTAATGTGGGAACAAATCTGTTGAACACAAATTCTCATGAGACCATATATATACAATTTATTTTAACGGGTGAGACTAAATATGTTAAAAAAAGGAATAAAAAGAAATGTGAGACCAGATTTGTTACAAATTCTAATGAGACCAAAAGTGTAATTTACTCTATATTGGTATGCATATAAAAACAATTATTATTGATAAATTAAGTATATACTTTTGTAACAGTAATAATATATATGAATAACAATGAGAGTTATTGTGCATGACGATAAGACTTCATGTACACTCGAATTCATAAAATACCTACTCAAAACTAGATGGTGAATTTTTTATTACCCGACATATTCGAACCAATTATCTGATACACTAATCAAATACTTAATTTGCATTTTTCTTTCGAACTAATTTCGAGAGATAGAAGCTCCTTTTTTTCAACTGTGGATTTTGTCCCTATGAAGAAATTTTCACTCGCAAAGTTTATAACGAGCTCCATCCGCTGATCTAATATACATGTGGTCATAATATGACTTTAGATAATTTTTTAAAAATAATTCATTCATTCAACTTCACCACACCACACAAGATTAATCTGTCAAATTAAGTTTATCTTTAAATTTAAAAAAAAAATTGAAATAAGCAAATATTGATCATTTGTTTACAAGAATAAATGATTACGGACAATATATGGTCTAATGTGGACAAAGATATACATACACAGTGGTAACGGGCGAGCAGTTGTTTTGTTGGACATGATTGCGATGATACCTAATAAAATATACTCCCTACGTCCCTGAAAAGATTGCACACCTTTTTTTACACATTTTTTAAGAAAAATGTGTAAAAAATAGAGTATTGAGGGTGAAGTGTAAAATTATATTATTAAAATAATAAAATTGGTTGAATTTAGTGTAAAAGTAATGACATTTTGTGTAAATATGTGAATATTATGAGGATAGATTTAAAGTACTCCCAAAACACCTTTGGGATGACACAACTTTTAAGAAAAGTAGAATGTTGTGTAATTATATATTATTAAAAAAATGAGATTAGTTGGATTGTGAGGATAAAGTTAAAGTTACAGTTTCCATTTATAGGGTGTGAAAACAATTGTGGAACGAACGGAAAAGGAAAGTGTGAAAATAATTATGGGACGGAGGGAGTAGTTATTTCCATTTATAGAGTGTGCAAAGTGTTATAGGACAAACAAAAAAAAAGTGTGCAAAGTGTTTAGAGATAGAAAAAGTCAGTACTTTATCTTTCACTTTCTCCAGCTTTCTCTTTTTGTATATTCTGCATATATATCATTACAAATACTTCAAATTATGATTTTATTTTCCTTTTTTCTTCAACGTTTAAGGCGGCCGTACTCTTCTTTCCACTTTGAATCTGCTTTGAAATTTATTTCAGGCATTTCCAATTTGTTTAGTAAATTAATATATGGACTTTATTAGATAGAACCCCCAGAAAGTGTATGTCAATAATAATAATCAAATTTTGGTGATGCAACCTAATGACCAATGGAAATCAATCAGTTGTGATGAATATTAATTAATTACCTTGGGAGTGGTATTTGCATATTGGTTAAAAAAGTGACTATATTTATAAATAAGTACAACTTTTTTTTGCACAAAGATTTTTTTTAATAGAAATTAATTTATAATTAGTGTCAATTTTATGAATCATTTTGTAAGTTTCCAAGTAATGAAAGAAGGTGAATTTGAGTAAAAAGTACTCTCCTTCGTTCCGCTATAATTTGCTTGTTGCTTTTGGGCACACGAATTAAGGTAAAAGTGAAAAAATATTAGTGATGTGATGAAGAAAAATAAAAAAATAATGAAAATAGTGTAAAAAATATTGAAAATAATAATAAAAAAGTTAATAGTAGTTTTCAGAAAAGATAAAAAAATAATGAGCACAGCGGAGCAACTTATAGGAGTAAGGAGGGGGGGGGGACAGTTTGAAAGTTGATTGTCCCATGTATTTAATACTTTTGTTTTTCTTTCTGTCACAACCCAAACAGGAGTACAACAACCTCATCCTCAGTAGATATGGATTCTGGGTTTGAGATTATTATTGTCTATTGAAACTTGTGAGGCCATAACCTAATCGAAGTCAATCGCTTATTTTATGTATATAATATATGTAAAAATTTAAAATGTGTGAGTTAATATGAGTGGATAAGATAGCATGATTGGTTGGAGTACGTCATATGAGATTAATGAACAATATTAATTATTGTAACAAAAGCTATGTATATAGTACTAAAATCCTACCTTGTGATTTATGATTGTGACAAATTTAAGAGCACAAAGTAGGATTCCAAAATACCACATATGAAATTGGGGTTTAACGAAATTAATTGTGATCAAACACTTTTTTTTTAATAACAAAGAGAATATCCAATCGTTATTTGAAAATGCACATTGGCTAACCGTCATTTTTGTTAAATAACTCGTAAAGCCACAAATAAAAATAATCACATAAAAATAACACTTTATACATACTTATAAACAAGGATGCAAATAGCGCTTGGCGGTCGGCGAGCGGTCGAGTGCCGCCAAGCACCAATACCGCTTAGACGCCACCTTGACGGTGCCAAAATTTTTCTTTTTTATTTTTTTATTTTTTATTAATATTAATTTTTTTCTAAACATATTAATAAAAATATACATTATAGATAAATTATAAATTTAAAAAATAAATAATAACTATCACAAAATATAAAAAGTCAACAAAATGTTAAAAACTATCATAATACGACATAGAACGAATAAATTATGAATAGTTCAATTAAATTTTCATTTTTTAGTAATTTAGTAAAAATTAGTTTTTATTTTTTAATTTTAGTTCTAACTTTTAAGTTGAAATAAAAATTAGAAAAAGAAGAGTAATGGTCATCTAGGCGGTGCCAAGGCGGTCTCGGCAGTGTCAAATGTGTAGGCGGATTTTTCTCGGCGATTTGACCTTGGCGTCGGCGGCCGAGGGTCTTTAAGCGTCTAGGCGGTCTTGGCGACCGCCATTTACATCCATGCTTATAAATAAGAAGCTCCATCTCTTGGCACGTTGTCGAATTTGAAAGAATTTTGCTTAAATATTCGAATTTGTAGAGAGATATAATATTAGTAAGTTTATATATTAAACTGAGATGGACACAGATGACAGATCTAAAAATTTAAATTTGAGTCATAAGGGCTTAACTAAAAATATTAATAGAATAAAATTGAATTTGAATGGAGGGATTTGAGGCCAAAAACATTATAAAAAATGTACGTTCTAGCGATTGCCTGAGCATCGGTCGCAAATTATTGATATTAGCAACCGATTAGCGACCGATTTTGACTATTGAACAAAGTTGAAAAGATAATGACCGATTTACGACCGTCATTGATCGCTAAATACATACTCCCTCCGTTCCGTAGGAATTTGCACCCTACGGGACGGCACATTTTTTAAGAAAAAAGTGTTTTATATATAAAATAGTGTCGTATGAGTAAATATGTGTATATATTTGTGAGTGTGCACGCAAATCAACATTTTCTTTTTTAGTAGTGTGCAAATTTGTGTGGGACGTCCAAATAAGAAAAGTGTGCAAATTTCTGTGGGACAAAGGGAGTATTATAGTTAGCGACTGGCACGAGACAGACGCTAATCATTTTGTTGACCAATTAACGACCGTCAACAGCGGTCGATAATTTTAGTAACCATTTATTCGATCTCAAAATTTTGAATCTGAATTGGGTAGTTGAGCAATAATGACCTGATTTGATATCTAGATTTTGCGACCACTTTTCGGCGGTCAGTAAATTGAAAATTAAATTAGCGACCACAATTTCAGTTGCTAAATATCAAAACTTAGTTGGATAGTTGAACAATAATTGCCCAATTTGATTTCTTTGTTTCGCGACCACTGAGGCGGTCACTAATTAGGAAAAGACGGTCGCTAATTTATGAATTTAGATCGGTTTCTGCTCATTCTTCTTCACGTTTTTCAGAAAAAAATTGAAGAGAGAGTTCAAAAAACGTCCCAAATTCAGACAAGTATTAATTTTACGTGTTGGTTGCAATCGTGTGGGTCTATTGTCATATTTTGTTCGTTGCTTTAATTTCACTGTACGTTTTTACAAATTTACCGTTCAAATTTCTTGGTTTATATAGTTTAGTTTTTTTATAAAAAAATAAAATTAGATAAAGCATTTTGGTGTATTTATTTATTTATTTATTTATTATAAGTTTATCATTATTTGTCGTACGTTAATTGTGATATGGATATACCTATTTTTATTGGGGATTATTCCCAAATTTATTAGAACTTGTATGTGAACTACATATATTTGATAAATTTAGTGCAATTGATATTTGATTATATTAAATTTTGAGTTTTTTTTTAAATGGATATGTTTGTTTACAGTCGAAACTCTATCGAATTTTTTTATAATTTAAATGTGATATATTCTTAATTTGAATCAGATGGAACTCGCTCCACTTCATTTGTTATGTAAAATATTCAAATAAATGAATTCCATATAGTTAGCTCTAATTTTAGTTCAAAGTAGAGAAATTTCAAATACCAACAAAATCATGTCATTTTAAATTCATGAATTTTTAAACTCATTCATTTTAAATTCCTTCAATTTTACTCTATCCATACACAACCTAATTAAAAAAATTATAAGCTAACTCCAATTACATCGATAAAGTTAATATATTAATTAAATTGTATATATATTAATTAAATTATATCTGAAATTAATTAACTTATTAATCTAATTGCATCATATAACTTGAAATTGATGCATGATGACTAATTTAACGCTAATACATTCTGTAATACATCTTGTTTTTTTGTACATCTATGTACAAAATTTTTATCTACACACTGGTGACAAAATAACTACTTTTTCCATCCGCAAAAAAATAAACTAATTTATTTATATATGATTTAATAAGATATGTCGTAAGATATTATGAGGTATTGTGAGATTTGTTATGGATAAAGAGAATATTTTTATATAAATTGTATAACATGATTGATATATATATATATATAATTATATATATAACAATAAAGCAAAAGTAACGAATCATTTTTACATTCCTCTCTTTTGATCAAAGAGTTTTTACTAACCAACTTTGATTAAAAAGAAAAAAGGATATCAATAAATATTTAATAAATAAATTGGTGATATAGAATGACCCTCAAATTCAAAACAAAAATGTATTTTTTAAAAATAGACAATTCACCGTAAAATGTTCAAACCTTGTGTGTTTATAATGAAAACTAGTGATTCTCTCGTGCCATATACGAAATTAATATTATAAATTTTAAGTGTTAGATATTGTAGTGAAATAAATTTTAATAGAAATTTAAAAATTCAATTTATTTGGTCCATCTATCAATTAATTTAATTAACTTATGTTACTACTAACTTTTATAATATGAAAATATTATATTATAAATATATGGATGTATTATATTTATTTATTTATTTATTCATATAATTCATAGTTATATACTAAATATCATGAAATGATTTTAAAATTTAACAAAGCTTATATAATCTTAAAAAAAATATTTAATTCAGTCCTACAATTAAAAGTCAATTTAAATAAATTTTTTAAAATAATAAAATAAATATTTTAAATTGTATTTTTAAATTTACAATATATATGTTGAAATAAAAATAATAATTAAAATATAATTAATTTGATATATAATGTGTTAAAAATAGATTTTAGAATAAAAACTTAAAAAATTAAAATTATTAATATAAAGTTAAAAAAATAATTAACCCACCCTCTTTAACGAAGAGCGATACTCACTTTTTCACCATAAAATAATAAGTACACTTCACTTATTTTAATATATATTATTTTTTTAATCCTCACTTCTAGTTACTCCCTCCGTCCCAATATTTTCTTCATAGGTGGAGTTTCACGTATATTAAAAAAAATTAAAATATGTGAGTGTGAATTTAAATAATAAAATATAAAAAAGTTTACTTTATTGACTTTTGTGAGTGTGAGTTGTTTCTTTTTTTTGGGTGTGAAGATAAAGTAGAGACGTCCATATAAGGAAAGTGTGAAGTTTATCTTGAGACAGAGGGAGTATATATATAGATATAGATTTGATACATAAGGACTATGTGCGTATAAATAGATTTTAAGGGGGCCCACGGCCAGTTGGCCCATCTAGGTCCATCCCAGTGCAGCCATGTTGTGCTTTTTTATTTTGTCAATAAACTATTCATGTTTACGAATTAGGCTAAAAATCTTGCTTAAAATTTCTTTTTATTATATTTAGATAGAAAAACTTGGAATTATGGATTTTAAATTGCTAATTTAAAGTCATTCTATTTATTTGAATAAAATATTTAAATTAAAAAATTATATAAATTGCCTAACTTTGGTCCTAGTTCAAATTGAGTGAATTTCAAATATCTATCAAAATCATATTAATTAACATTTTTTAATTTATTTATTTTTAAATCTTTTATATTTCAAATGATTATATTCAAAAGCAATCTTGGTGAATGAATGAATCACACTCATTCATCTAGTTGATATTATATATTGTATTTATATATCTCAAAATTTCACATAAAAAAATGTAAATGATGATCAATGTCCCACTAGCTAGCTCATTTATTTTATGCACTAGAGATAATCAGGTTAGTTTGGTCATTCAATTTTTGTGGATTGAAATGACGTCGAATTATTAATGTTCATTAATATGGTGAACGCACAACATGAATACAAAAGTTCTCCTAGGAAGTACGTTGGAAATTGGTTTGGAATATGAGTGGTTGACCCAAGTTTGATCAATTTTATCATATGTTCCGTTAGTAAAAATTGAAATTAAGTTGCAAAATATTAATCCACGTTCGAAGTAGATAGATTTGGAGTATTAATTTGTTCAAAACCAATTTTGGGTGAATGTAATATTAATACATGAAGTTAGCAACTTAACATGTTGAAGAGGGAAAAATAAGGGAGAAAATATGGAAATATTCCCGTGTCCCACATAAGAAAATGTCAGGATTTTGGAGTTCTTTATATGTAGACTTGTGAACAATAGAATTAATAATATTCTATGGTCCCGCAGCCGCACGGGCATGTCACACATAGTCGCATTGGGAGCTTTAGAGGTACACTTTGCACTTTAATTTTTGAAACTGGTCAAGCGCGGCTAGATATGGATCTGATCAAGGCTCAGTGCGTAGGTGTACAAACCGTTGCGTTGCTTTGGCTGGCACAAGCCACGAACGGGTCGGACTCTCATGAATCATCGTATCCAGTGTTCGAACCCGGGTCGCTTGTGTGGGAGTTAGAATGTGCGCGCGTCCAGTGGGATTCGAACCAAAGTCAGTCAGACGCGAATCAGGGACAGGGTACAGCCAACGGGTATGATCAGAGCCCTTGAAAATCAAGAGGTGTGATCTAAGGGCTAATATTCAAAAGCTGGAAAAGATGCAGCCCTTCACCAAAAGGCACCACATCTCTTCAACTATTATAAATAAGTTCCCAGATTTCATTCCAGGATAATTCACTACCAAATAAGTCTTCTTCTCTCTCAAAAGAATTCAAGCATTCATTAAGCTTGAATTAGAGTCGTGTCGGGAGTTCCGGATACCTATTTGAAATTCGTCGATAACTTTAGATTTGTAGTGCAACAATCTGAAGTTCTAAAGTCGTTGTATCTTGGGGACAGTTCAATAACGTCTTACGGAGAGCGAGTGAAACTCGTGCCTCGACTTTGTGTTTCTAAGTCCGTGTTAACATCTTCATCTTCCTATACACACACCATTATTATCTAACAAAGTCATCGGTCAACCCGATTTCTGCAATATCGGCTCCTTATATATATTTGGTAATTAGGTATCGTTTAGATATATTTAGACGGATCCATGCGGACCTAGACTGTGAAGAATTCTAGGTACAAATCCATGAAAGAAGGAGATATCCTAGTCCTAAAAGATTAAGAGATAAAAGGGTTACAGACAAGAGTTGATCTCATCACTAAAGAAGAAGAAGAGTCAACATCTACTCTTCTTCTGGTTTTGGATTAGAAGTAACTTATGTCTAACAACACAAAGAGTTGAGGTTCATTCTTCAGCCCCCTCCATTAGCACATCATTCTTATCCACCCATTCTGTGGAATCTAACATACAACAATTGTTGTCAGACCTCTAGTCTTTTGTACAATTCTGTAAAGAATTGGAAGATGATAACACTAGGATAAAGTTGAAGTTCACAAACTCTCCAGGACCAAAGAAAACTAGTTAATCTACCAGCTAAACTGGTTCAGTCACAAACCAAAGTGTACTCTGACTTAAAGGTTAAATGTGAAAAACAAGAGAAGTTGATAGATAAGTTACTTGCTGAAAATAATGGGCTTGAGTAAGAATATAAACTACTTAAAAAAAGTTTGATGAACTCTTTGACTTGTACTAATATTTTGCAAATTCACAAAATCCAAACCCTCAAGAGGAAGGGATTGTGTAGTATAAGCAAGTATAGGGACAAGTAGTATCGAACCCACAGGAGGTAAAATTAGGAGTGAATTGTTTGTTAATTGTTGAATTTAAAGAGAAATAAAAAATATCCTAACTAGGAATTAAAATTGCAAATGGGGTTTTCCTAAACTCTAACAGGCACTCAATGAGATAAAATAAATAAAAAATAAATGCAACCTAAAACTATGAAAGTGAAAGGTAAGAAGGTATACTCCTAATATGATTCACTAGGCATCCCCCTTCGTAGGTAGTTCAACAAACATGCTATGTATTTTAATTCACTTATATAGAGCCATCACTGGTCCCAAAGGCAGGTTTTAGGAAAGAATACCTTTCAACAAGTCTAGAAGGGGG
>JAPKLY010000074.1:0-14634 GCA_026898435.1 Prunella vulgaris | reverse complement strand
CGGCTAAGTCCTCAAGGTCTCGGCTGGTCTTCTCTTCTATGATAGCTTCGGATCTTCTAGGCAGCAAGGTAGATTCCCCCTCACTCAAACCTATCTAATCCTAACTACTCATCAGCTGACTAACATATTCAGCTGGTCCTATTACAAGCTGATTGGTTTATTATATCATCAAAACATCTAACACAGATATCCTAACACTCCCTTATATGCAATTATTTCATAGACAAAATAACTACGTTGTTGTCTATCATCTTCCCATCAGGTTGAGTCCCTCCAGAGCCCTCACTTGAGTACTCGAGACAAATTAAATCTTCTAGGGTGGTGAATTAATGATTCCGTTCCAACATGGGTACTAAGTCTAATTTATTCGTCTCTCACTATCATAGACAACAGTGTTTAAGATCGGTTAATCTAAGCACCTAGACTCTTGGTCGGACATCTAAGCATTGATTTGATTCAAAATCCACATACTCACCCATACTTTTCATGTGATATTCAATCCACCCAATGGTCGTAGGCATAAATTAAATACGCACAATCAAGCTTAAAGAATATTGCATGCAATTTTTACTCAACAATACACAACCTTGAAATATAAAAACGAAATCAAAATTCACAACACATCTATTTTACTACCACGAATAGGGTTTCTTCTAGTTTCACATATTCAAAGTAACATGGATCTAACTCATGATACTAAAGACAATCATAACAGAAATTAAATAAAACAAGAAAAAGAGAATTATAAAACCCTAATTAATAAAATCATGAACTAAAGAAATAATAATAATAATAATAATAAAAAAAAAGAGTTACGTCTACGACTACTCTAATCTCGGAAAAAAATAACCATCCTATTCTACTAATGAATCGGAAGAAAATAAAACTAATCTAATAATCTAAAGTCTACTAACAATCTAATAATCAATCTCCTTTCTCTCGTTCCTCTCTCCATATATATAGCTAAAAATCTCAAATGGGCCTTATGGAAAAGATTCTTGGGCTTTTAAAATTGATAAAGAAAATAAGAGCTGGGCCCAATCTAATTACCGCAAGAGAGGCGGTTGTGCGTGGCTTGTATTCGGATGAACGGTAGGCGTCTTAAATGGAGTTGGGTTTCGAATGACTTCCGGCGAACAGCGATGATTAAGAATCCGGCGGAATCGGGCGACGGCATCCAGTAATTGCTTCGATCCATGGCGAACAGAAAGAACTCCGCCTAGTGCGTCGGCAATATGGGTGGAGGCGAGGTTGAAGATCAACGACGGCTGTGCTGTACTTTCCGGCGATGAGGTGTGGGTGCAGTTGTGAGGCGACAGAAATTCCGGCAATAAGCGGACAGCGGCTTTGACGTCGAACAGAGGTTGGGCCGTGGCTTGACGTGTACGGCGGTTTCAGGCGGAGGACCGGCTGAGTGGGTGAGATTCCGGCATGATGAGCGGTTGCGAGAGTGGCGGCGAACCTGAGCGGAGGTGTGGCGCGGCGGAAATTGAAATCCGGCGTGCTTCTTTGCGAATGTGTTGCAGCGGTTTCTGGTTTCGGAGTAATGGGCAGCTGTTGAAGGTGGTTATGACTTATGTGTACAGTGGTTGAATCAGAGGTAGGTGACGTTTGGCAGAGTACGGTTATGGTGGAGATGCTGAGAGGAGCTGTGAAGATGAGAATGTCTTTCCCAAAATTGGACTTCATGTGTTGGGCTTTCTTATTATCCGATTGGGCCTTGGAGCCCAATTTCTTTTATTCTTTGATGGCCCAGACTACATACCTCTCCGACCTTACTAGATACACACTTTTTTTTTTTAATGTACACATTTTATTTTCACTATATTTTTATCAAAATATTAACTAAATTTAGACAGATATTTACTGAATTAGTATTTTTGCAATTTTTCCAAACATATATTTCACACATTTTTGTTAAAATGGGAAATAAATTTCGACAAAAATATATTAAAAATAGAATAAATATATTTTGGGTGGGGGTATCTAATAAGGTTGGAGGGGTATATAGTTGGGCCCTTCTTTGATTTCTCCTTGAAATTGTATCAACAAAACAATAGGCCCGTGTTTGCTCTAAATAAATGTGAATTTCCTGCGAAAATAGCAAAACACATATCTTTCTCATCATTAAGCATAATTAGTCAATTAATGTAAATAATTACAAGAAATTCAATCAAATGAAGCAAAATATATACGTGAATTTTGAGTAATTTTCACACCAATCACTCTTCCACCAGAATAGACAGACAAAACAATGTGAGGACCAACTAAGTTTGAGGGTAGAGCAACTGATTAAAACAAAAAATATTATGTCAAATATAATTGTCACATCTCAAACAACGCTTGAAAAGAAGGGTCTTGGGTATCCCAAATTTGAATTATCTTGGGTAGACATTACATTAAGGGAAATAGATCAACTGATCAAGCAAACCAGCTAACTAAAAAAAAGACAGGAAACATTTAACTACCACGATGTAGGTGATGTACCCTAAGCAAAGGTATGCTCAGCAAAGGAAGCCTCAACAAGGTCAATAGAGAAGAGTGTCTGGACCATCCAGAAGGGGAAGTCCAAGAAGATTCATACTCAGCCTCTTGTTATATTTAAGTTACCTCCTAGACCTGTAAAACAAATTAAGACTGTAAAATATGAATCATTCAAAGTTTCTAACGAGACTTACCCTTATAAGCATACCTATAAATCTAGTGTCATAAGACACCCTCTTAAGAGAGATCCTCTGAAGGAGCTTGTCATTGTAGACATCTATGGGTAAAGACTCATGTTACTTAACCCCTATAGGGATAACCTATTTCTATTTCTCTTTGACATCCCAGGACTCAGTAAGAATTGGGTACCAAAAATTTTATTCTGTTTAAAGCCCACGGTAGCCCAATTGAGAGAGGAGAAGTGAAGAATGTTATCTAGTTCATAGATAGTAGTTGTTTAAAAGATATGAGAAGACTCTCCTCAAGAAAGTTACCCTGTCTTCCCTTTTTAGATTGCTCAAAAGCCTATAGAGGGAAAGTTTTTCCCATTACCTAAAATGGTAATACAGTAACTATTCTCTCTAAACTAACTATTTACAAACGTCTTTTATTTACACCTCATGTCATTATATATTTCAATATAACTGTTGATAGAATTTACTAATCGTGTTTGTTTATGTGGCTATCATGTCATATTAATTCTACCAAATAATAAACTAAGATTTTTGTGTTCTTAATGTTCTTGGGAGAGTAATATAGAGAGAGAAAATGAGAGCTTAGAGAGAGAAAGTAGGAAATTGTATTATGATTGTAAGTTGTATTGAATTGTGTAATAGTTACAAGAGATGTCTTATTTATAGGTGTGCGGGTGTGAGGTTGCACCTTACGAGCCTATTTGGCTTCCGGTGTCAACGAAGGTCCGTAACCTTCGTCTTGGTCCCTCACACTGCTCCCCTTAGAATGCCTCTTCCTACTACATAGGAAATTGTATTATGATTGTAAGTTGTATTGAATTGTGTAATAGTTACAAGAGAGGTCTTATTTATAGGTGTGTGGGTGTGAGGTAGCACCTTACGAGCCTATTTGACTTCCGGTGTCGACGAAGGTCCGTAACCTTCGTCTTGGTCCCTCACACTGCTCCCCTTAGAATGCCTCTTCCTACTACATCCATATTCTATCCTATTTATACATATCCCGAAGGTACACTGGTCCTGGGCGAGCTCCTTAGGCGAGCTCTTGGGCCTTGTGCTATTTCGGGCAGTATAGGAATGAGCCTCGGTTCGGCCTCTATGTTCATGGGTGAGCTACCCCTTTGTGGGCGAGCTCCCTCGCGAGCTCACCTCTCTCGCCCGATCGATAAGTTGACCTTAGGCTTTCGGGGTCTGGGCGAGCTACCCTCCACCTCGCCGAGCTCCCTGATGTTTGCCCCGGTCAAGGTTGACTGTGTGGCACCTCTGCTAGCTGGCGACCTGCTGGGCCTTCGCAATAGTTCCATAATCATCTCTAATTAGTTCGCCTTATCAACATTTGCCCCCCAGCTCGCTCACATCATGACTCATCTAATGTGTGGGCGAGTTGACTTATCTCTCGGATGATGACTCGAATGTTGGCGAACTACCCCTGGGCATGTGCCGAGCTACGTGGGCGAGCTCTCTCTGTGGCGGTTTACGGACCGACGTGGTGCGAGAATCCAGGCGTCGTGCATGCCTTTTTAGGTGAAGTTTCCCACGCCCATCATGGTAATTTTTCAAGTTTTTTGCAAAATGGTCCCTACACTCTTCGAATATCCGAGCTCGCCCCTTACCTATAAATAGAAGGAACCCAGGTTCATTTCTCACTTTTGCAAACCCAAATTCTCAGAGCTTTCTTCCAGCGAACATTTTATTGCATCCGACGGATTTTCGAAGGCTCTTCAAGGTAGGATTCGAATTTTCTTCTCTTTTCTCCTTCTTTTGCAGATTGTTTTTGTTTTCATCCCACGTTTCTTTAAGTTCCCAGAAATTTTGAACGTTTCCGGCGACTTTTCACCACTCTCGACTGTTCTCGCACCGTAACTCCGGTGATCGAAATCTTGGACTATATTAGAACCTTGTCTCGGTCATGTCGATTTATGCTTCGAGTGGGACCCCTTCCAACCGTAACCCCGAGAAGTAGCCAATGACTGAGAACGAGCCGATCCCCTTGATCTTCCCAATAATGATTGGTTCCAGCTCCGAGACAGCCTCGGTAGCTCACCCGGGCTCCGGCGAGCTACTGGGCAAGGTCCGCTCTCACGAGTCGGAGGAAGGGGCCTCCAGCGCCGTCGTCCGCTAGGTATGGGAGGAAGGCGATGAGGTCGCCCAAGAGGAAAGGGTTGCCAGTGGCAACGAAGGGCCCGTCGAGGCTGGCGAGGAGGTCGCTCGGGTCGGCGAGGAAGTTGCCGAGGTGGGCGAGAAGGGAGGTAACCTAGAGGAAGTTACGATTGAGTGGTTTTGCTCCATCGGTTTCCCGGAGCCTCAGCTGATTGAGCGCCAGATCTTCGCCGAGGTTGTTCACCCCTTTAACTGGGATGAATACGTCACCGAGCACGCGGCGAGCTTCCCCTGTGAATCTAGAAGAGGTCGCCCCATCGGATTACAAGGCCGGCGACGTAGTGAGCATCGTCAACGAGTACTCCCTCACCAACATACGTAGGAAGTTCCGAATCCCACTCGATATCTTCATGTACGCTCCAGAAAAGAACTACCGGACCGATTCGCCTCCTGAAGGACTGACCGCCATCAATATTCATACCCTCGAGGCCGGGCTCACACTGCCCCTGCACCCAATCATCGGTCGGTTCCTTCTCGACATCAACCTGGCGATTACCCAGCTCACACCGAATGCTTGGAGCAACCTCCTCGCGGCCCTGTCCGTCTTCGGGTTGGAGGGCTATTAGAACCTGGTGACCTCGGCGGACCTGGGCGAGCTCTTCGTCGTGACCCTGCAAGTGAATGACGGTGCGGGATACTACTACTTGAAAGCTCACCCAGGGGAAAACTTTATCGGGATCTTACCGAACAAAGTCCGCGACTGGAAGAAGTAATTCTTCTTCATAGGCGGAGACTGGCGGGCTTCCGACACTTACTCTGGGTGAGGTGGACGTATTCCAACTCCCGAGGGATATGGGGAAGCTAGCAGTAGGTCGCCTATTTCGGTGTGTGTGGGTTGGATTAGATTTACTAATCTAATTCTCTTTCTTTTTGCAGTCCTGAAACGTCACAAGTCCAGCCGAGGCAGACCTGAAGTATCAATTGAGTTTGACGTGGTGCGGGCTGTCTGTCACTTGAGGAGTCAAGAAGACCGGGAGATCGCCCACTTTACTCAGCACCATTGTTTGAGGCTTGCCAGGCTCCATACTCTACCACACCACCTTCCGGTCCAAGGTCCTGAGCTCCAGGTTCATAACTTCTCGAAGCTTGCCCATAGGGGGGGTAGCTCACCTGAGACACTAACCCTTTACCATCTTATTTTTGCATACGGTAGCCAGGTCACCTTCCCATCCGTCGAGGTCCCAGACGCATATCAAATAGTAGCTCCCCGGTTTGCAATGGGTCCACCTTGCCCAAACAAGCTCGCCCCGCCCTCACTACTCGCCTTGGATGCGAGTAAAAAGGCCGAGCTCGCTCAGAAGAAGGGCGAGGTAAGCGGATTCGGGACTTAAAGGGGGTAAACCAAAGCCCCAGCCATGACGAAGGCTGCCGAGGTCGCCAAGGCCAGAAGTGGCGGAGGGCGAGGTGCGGGGAAGCGAGCCCTACAGAGGCGATGGATCCCGAGTGGGCGATGAGGACTCTTAGAATCGCAAGAGGACCGGGTACGCTGACTTGCATGACGAGGACTCTGACCAAGCAGGGCAGGCCTTGGCGAGGTTCGGGCAGGGTGGATCTGCCCAATCTACTGCCCCGATGGCGGTCGCACCCATCCAGAGCTCGCCACCTTCCCCATCTTCCTTCGGGGTTCAAACAAACGAGGATACACTCCTGAGTTGGGACCCCGAGCGAGTTCAGTAAGTAGCTCGCCACTTCAGTTTCAGTTCTTTGCATGTTTTATCTTTCTTTTCTAACTCTTAACTGTTTTGACCTCGCAGCTATGCCCCCATTGCGCACCCCGGCCGACACGAGGCTATTCACGCCTATGAGAGGTCTCGTACCCTGACCTCGATGCGTAGCCTTCCTCCGGGTCTGGTGCGCAACACGGTGAGCGAGGTGCCGAGATTTTGGTCCACTCCCCAGGTGGCGACCATTAACGGCCAAAACCTGACTGAGAATCTCCTCCTCTCTGCCCACTATGCAAGTGGGTTGCTGCTTGCGAACCAAAAGGCACTGGAGCAGGTGGCCGAGCTGGAGGTAGGTTGCCAGGAGAAGAATAAGAGAGTGATCGCCTTAGCGGAGTCCGCCGACAAGGCCAAAAGCTGGCGAGACTCACCGAGGAGAAGGCCGCCGCATCCTTGGCCGCCGAGCAAAGTGCCTTGAAGCAGGTCGGCGACCTCCAGCGGAAGGTCGCCGGGCTTGAGCAAGATGTGGAGGTCAAGCTCAAAGCCAAGGAGGAAGAGCTCGCTAAGAAGCTCCCCCGAGAGGTTGATCAGCACGCTCTGACGAAGAGGGAGCTGGAGCTCCAACGAGATCTGGCTAAGGGTGCGAACGAGGAGGGTGCGAGGTTGAGAGCCGAGCTCTCGGCGAAGGTGAATGAGGTCGCCGAGCTCCGAAATAATGCCTCTTCCCCGGCTGATTTGGTGGCTGCGAAAGCCAAGGCTTCGGACCGGGGCTTCGTGCAATGCTATGCCGAGGTCATCAGGGCGATCTGGTGGGCGCGGGCTCACAAGGATGACGAGCTGAAAGCCATTGTCGGGGATTTCAAGGATTGTTTGGATAGGGTCCCTTTCCCCGAAGAGACGGAGCTCGATATAGGCGACCTCCCCGAGCTGGGTGTGCCCCTCGACTTTGTTCCGTCATGTTTCAAAATCATAAACACTGTGCCCGTGCCGGAACTGGACCTCACCGGGGAGGATGAGGTCGCCAATGAAGAGGGACGAACCCCCCTCACTGTCGAGCAGCTTCAAGAAGCTTGCGGGGATGCAATGCTTGACACAATGGGGTTCGACACCAGTGAGCTGACGGGTAACATCACCTCTGAGGCCGAGCTCGCCCTCCCGGCCGACCAGGTCACTCTAAACCCCGCTGCCCCCACTGCCCCGGAATCCTAGATTAGTTTCTTGTTTTCTTTATTTATTGCAAGTCTCATTAGCTCGCCGGGCAGTATAGCTCGCCCAGAAGGAGCTCCATTTTTGTAGTTTTTCTTCTTTTTGTTCAAGTAGATGTAGCTCGCTGGGCACGTGTAGCTCGCCCAAAAGGAGTTTTTTACATTTTAAAGATGGCTAGCTAGCCGGCCCTTGTGGCTAGCACCACTCCTTATACTTAGGAATTTTTCAAGCATACTTGACTTGAAAGTTTCTTAAGTATTTTTGAATGAAATTCGAGTTTTTTTATTCTAACTCTTTTTACTTACGTCTTCGCGCTTTACGTTATATCTTTCATTAGCTCGTCTGCATTTTGGGTACTTAATTCTTCGTCTTACTCTGCTTTGAGAAGCGAATCGTTTGTTTTACGTCACTTAGGACTACGAATTGTACCTCTGTTTTAATAGTACGTATTCTTCGTCTTACACCACTTAGGGTTGCGAATCGCTCGTCTTAGACCACTTGGGGTTGCGAGTTGTACTTCGTTTAATTCACGTTGGTCAGTTGGGTTTCATGAACCTCGCTTTAGACGTTTTTTCATCTTTTTCGTGATTTTTTCTAACTTATGGCAGTAGGTGCTTGGCAATCCTTTAAGAAGGGTACCTTCGCGACCTTGGGCACTTTGGCCTTTGCCTTCGAGCATTTTAATTGTAACGTTTGGGACCTTGGTCCTTGCGCATTACGAAGTTTCTAACACTTGGCGAGCTACAGTGGGTTAACACCTTCGAATAATGGGCGAGCTATAGGAGCTCGCCTAGTTGGTGAGCTGCAGTAGCTCGCCTAGCTGGCGAGCTGTAGAAGCTCGCATGGCTGACAATTTTTCTGACTTTACTGAATTTTTCCAACTTTTCATAGCAATGTAATTTACAGTGGTTGCTATCAACATTTCTGATGCGAACCTTCGACTAGTCTATTACAGGACCCTGGTCTATTGGTATAACTTTTTTAAGTGTGCCGCACTCCAGGTATATGACGAGGCTTTGCCTTCTGCGTCATCGAGATCATAAGTGTCGTTTGTCCAGGCTGCGGTAACCCAGAACGGCCCTTCCCAGTTTGACCCGAATACACCCGGGGGGGCCATCAGTTTTTTTTTCAGTACTAGGTCTCCAACTTTGAACCTTCGGTCTCGGACCTGGGAATTGTAGTACTTTTCTGCTCTACGCTTGTAGGTGGCATTTTTTATTTCCGACGAAGTTCTGGTTTCTTCAATTAGATCTTTTTCAACTGCCAAGGCTTCGTCGTTCTTTTCTTCATCAAATCCTACCACCTTCCAAGTCTTGTTCTGAACTTCGACGGGTACTACTGCTTCAGTCCCGAAGGCTAAGGTGAACGGGGTCTCTCCGGTGCTAGCTCGGTATGATGTTCTGTAAGTCCAATGGACCTCCGGGAGTTCGTCCGCCCAGCTACCTTTCTTGTCTCCGAGGTGGAGCTTCAATGTGTGCTTCAAGATTTTGTTAACCGCCTCGACCTGACCGTTTGACTGTGGATTGTATGGAGTGGAGTAGTGCTTCTTGATGTTCCATGAACTACAGAAGTCCCTCAACTTTTGGCCGTCAAACTGCCTTCCATTATCTGCGATAATCGATTGTGGAAGTCTGAACCGGCAGATCAAGTTCTTCCATACGAAGCCGATCATCCTTTCTTGTGTTATCGTTGTGAGCGCTTCGGGCTCAGTCCACTTGGTGTAATAGTCTACTGCTACAACAGCGAACTTTATACCACCTCTGCCAGGTGGGAATGGGTCGATCAAGTCGATACCCCATTTCGCGAAAGGCCACGGGCTGAAGACTGACTTCAGTTGGGCAGCTGGGGAGTGGATGTTAGGTGCGAAAAGTTGACACTTTCGGCACTTCCGAGCGAAGCTAATGGCATCTTTACGAAAAGAGTAGGCCAGTAGTACCCTTGCCCCCAGCGTGACTTCCGCAAATTCCTTCGTGAATTTCTTCTAAAACCTCAGACCCCTGTTTCTTAGTTAGGCACTTGAGTAGGGGTAGAGAGAATCCACGTTTGTAGAGTTGACCTTCCACCAGCGTGTATCTGGCTGCTTGCTTTACTAGCCGGCTAGCTTCCCACGTGTCCTCGGGGGTTGTTCCACCCATTAAATAATTTTGGATTGGAGTGCACCAGTCTTCGCTATCTTCCTGCCCCCCACTCGAGGTTTGATTTACTTTGTAATCGAACATCGAGGGGTTCTTTAGTTTGGTGACCACAACCTCCGTGACTTCAGTTTCGCCGTTACTAGTGGCTAGTCGGGCTAGGGCATCTGCTTGCGTATTTTCTAGCCGCGGTGTCTGATTGATGTAGACCTGCGTAAATATCAAGATAAGATGCGCGGCTATCTTCTGGTAGGTCATCATCTGCTGGTCCTTTGCCTCGTACTCTCCCCGGACTTTGGATATTATTAGTTGGGAATCTCCAAAAACTTGGAGGTTGGTTGCCCCCACAGCTAATGATAGCCTAAGTCAGGCTGTTAAAGCTTCGTACTCCGCCTCATTGTTGGTCGCTCTGAAGTCGAACCAAATTGCAGAGGTGAAGACTTGTCTATCTAGGCTAATCAGAACTACACCGGCTCCTGCTGCTGTGCTAGTTGATGATCCGTCTACGTAGAGGTACCACAGAGCTATACGCCCCCTCGTCGGATCTTGTGGGAAGGTTAGCTCGACAATAAAGTCGGCTAGTGCTTGTCCCTTGATTGCTGTTTGGGGTGTGTAGGTTATACCGTATTGACTAACTTCTAGTGACCATTTCAACAAGCGTCCTACAGTGTCTGGCCGTTGTAGTATCTGCCTTAGTGGGAATGTGGTTAGCACCTCCACCGGGTGGTCGAAGAAGTAAGGCCTCAATTTTCTAACACTCATCACCAGTGCATAAGCTAGGTTCTCTGTTGGGGTATACCACAACTCAGCTTCGTGTAAGACTTGGCTTACGTAGTATACTGGTAGGCGTGTTTTTGCCTCTTCTCGGACCAGGATGAAGCTAATGGCGACCTCCGACGCAGTAAGGTAGAGATACAACTTTTCTCCATGTATCGGCTTCGAATAGGACCTGCGTGTCTGCCAGGTATGCTTTGATGTCTTCGAAAGCCCGCTGGCATTCACCTGTCCATACGAAATGGTTTTTGAGGTGGAGCTTGTTGGCTTTAACCGCCTCTTTGTACCTTCATGTGTTTGCCTTGATTGCCTCGAAGAATGGGCAATTTCAGTCACCGGACCTGGAGATGAACCTGTTCAGGGCAGCCATGCACCCGGTCAATCTTTGGATTTTCTGTACGGAGTCGGGGATGTCCATCTCGATTATACAATGGACCTGCGTAGGGTTGACCTCTATCCCTCGTTGGCTCACCAGGTGCCCCAGGAACTTTCCTGAGTGTACGCCGAAGCTGGTCTTCTTGGGGTTCAACTTCATGTTGTAGTGACGCAGTATGTCGAAGGTTTGTTTTAGGTGGTCAAGGTGATCCTCCTTTCTCAAACTTTTGATAACTATGTCATCCACGTACACCTCCATAGACTCGCCAATGTGTTGGTCGAACATCTTATTCACCAATCTTTGGTAGGTTGGTCCGGCGTTGATGAGTCCGAACGGCATCCTTTCCCAGCAATACATGTTTTTGTTGGTGTAGAACGTCGTATGTTCCTGGTCATCCGGGTGCAGCACTATCTGGTGATAGCCCGCGAAGGTGTCCATGAAGGTCATCATTTCATGGCCAGCGGTGCTATCTACAAGCTGATCAATGTGGGGAAGTGGGAAGTTGTCCTTTGGACATGCCTTGTTCAGGTCCGTGAAGTCGATGCATAGTCTTCACGTCCCATTGTGCTTCTTGACCAGGACAGGGTTCGCGACCCACTGCGGACATAAGGCTTCCTTGATCAGTTTGTTGTCTAGCAGCTTTCCAACTTCGACGGTTAGAGCTGCGTATTTGTCCGGTCCATATTTCCTTCGTTTTTGGCGCACGGGTCTCCTTGTCGGATCTATGTTAAGTCGGTGACATGCATGTTCCTATGGGATCCCCGTCATGTCTTCATGGGACCAAGCAAACACGTCCAAGTTGGATATTAAAAATAACTCCATCCTCGACCGATACGGTTCAGGTAACTCGGAACCTATGAAGAGCTCCAGGTTCCTTTTCGGGTCCACTTGGAGTGCCATCAATTCTTCCATGGGGGTGGCCTTCCTTTTCTTGTTTTTCCACCTGGGGTCGCTGATGAACTCATCCCACTCCTCCAGCGACATCTGCGCAGGTTCATAGCCTAAGCGCAGTTCTAGGTCATCAGTGTTGTTTTCAACTTGGAGAGGTTCGTCAATTGTCAGCATTTCTGGTGGTTCCCCAACTTGGGAAGGTTCTACGACTTGGGGAGTTGGGTCAACACCCATCCGCACTAGTTCTTGACCTCCCGCAGGTTCTTCGGCTTGGGCTTCTAGGTCCACCTCCATGGGTGCAGGTTGTGAGCTCTACGCAGGTCTCTGCGCTTGGCTACTGTGGGCCTCTTCTACTCCTTCCATAGGCACCGGTTGTGTATCTCTTGAAGGTCCTAGGACTTGGTTGATTTCCATCATTGGTTCCAGCGGGTCGCCTGCCTCCATCAACTCAGTTTCTGTTGAGATGATGTCTAGGATGTTTGGCTCGTCCGCTGGAATCTGGATTTCTTCCTCAAGGACCTGGACCTGCGTCACAGCTTTCTTGGCTCGGCCATCTTTAATTTGGAGTAAGCACTCTCTGGCCTTTTTATGGTCGCCTTTGATAGTTCTGACACCTTTTGGAGTTGGGAATTTTAGACAATAGTAGTAGGTCGAACACGCCACTTTAAATTCATTGATAAATGGACGGCTAAGGAACTCCCCGCATCACCATTAGCCACCGTAAAGACATGGTCGAAGGAGACGGTGAGGACTTGGTTGAGTTTTTCTTTGAACTCGTCTCCGTCGCCAAAGGCTTTCAAGTTCCGGGGTGCCTTGTACGTGCCCCCGGACTTCTTCCCGTAGGGCTTCTTCTCCTCCAGGGCACCAACGTCTTTCAGTAGTGCCTCCTGCATAGCCACGAACACTCCCGCCTTATGGCGGAATTCGGTGTAAGTGTTTGGACATGTGAGGTGCATCTCCTTCCAGAGGTCGGTGCCCTTTCTGAGCCCGGCCATCGCCGCGATGACCTTGGTGTCCTCGCTCACCGGCTCACCTTCCAGCAGTATCTTATCGAACCTCTCCAGGTACTGCTGATCAGTCTCGCTCTCGCCTTGGTGGATGTTGGCGAGTCGGTGCTTCTGGGTGAGGTAGGATCCAAACTCGGAGAAGTGGGCAAGGAACTCCCGCGAGAGTTGGCCAAATGAGTGGATTGACCCCGGGGCGAGTGATGAGAACCAACGGTGAGCTCGGTCCCCTAGGGTCAGTGGGAAGTTCCGGCACTAAGTAGAGTTGGTGGCACCCACCGAGATCATAAAATCTGCGTACTTGGCCAGGTGGACCTTCGGGTCAGATTCGCCCTCGTACGTGGACATTACCGGGAACTGAATCTTCTTCTGGACCGGTACTCGGAGGATGGTAGGTGCCAATTGTGATGCGGGGAGAGTGGTGGCGTCAGGTCCGCCAGACTTGGCTGCTACTTGGGCTTGTAACATTTCGACGGCCTTTTTTAGGGAGGCCAACTCGTCATCGCGGGTCACCTCTGGCGGAGGTTGCTCGAAGGTCGTGCACCTCGTGGATGCACATCCCCGAGGTGCCTCACTCTGGGGTGACCTCTCTGTGATGGGCCGGAATTGGCGTCCGCCATGGGGCCCAACTTGTCGGTCGCGGGCCTTCTCAATCGGTTATGGGCGGACCTGTGCGGTTGCAGGTCCGAATCTCCCCCAAGAGACATGACTGGGGCAGCTGTCCGTTCGTCCTCCCGCACCTGGGCCCTAGTCTGCCCTGGAGGACCTCCCTCCTTAGTGATTGGTGGGTGGCGGATGCTTCGGTGTAGGCCGAAGCTCGCCCAGCATGCGTAGCTGGCTCTTCCACCACCTTGGCCTTTCCAGCACGCTCCCTGTGTTGGCGAGCTTGGGCGGAGCTCGCCTCCTGTTCGGATGGGAGGTCGGTATAGTGACCCCGGGTCTGGGTGCCCTGGGTTGGCCTGGTCTGCTCCCTAGCTTCGGTGGCCGGAGCTCACCGAGGTACTAGGGTAAGCTCATCGAGCTGCCTCTGTTGCAACCTTTGTAAGGTTGCAATCGTGCGCTGGAGCTTGTCAGGGTTGTTGGCGAGGTCCCTCAGGGCGGGGTTCAAATCCTCCTGAGTCACTACGACTCGTGGAGGTCGTGGAGCGTTGCTCTTCGGAGGAGCTTGGCGTGAGGTCTCCCATTCGACCTGGTCCTGGGCGCCCTCTTTCCACCTCCAGGTGTTCGCAGAGGTCTGTTCCTTAGTCATTTTGGGGTTTTGCAGGGGGAAGCTCGCCGAGGTCGCCGAGGTCGCGGTCTCCGGCCAGGATGATTTTTGGTAGGTTTTTGTCTAGCGTTACGTGCAATGAATTATCCAAAATCCGGTTTATTCGTGTACACGTGTGCGTTTGAAAAAATTTTCCGGGCAGAAACTATGGATCCGAAAATTTGGGTTTTTACCCAAAAATCTGAGTTTTTGTTCAAGGGACAAAAATATGTGTGTATCTCCAAGTGTTCTTTGAGTTTTGTCAAGAACACCTTCAAATCTTCAAACCTTCAACAAACCCTAATTTTTACTCTCAAATTTTTGGTTCGATTAGGCCCACCCTCCTTCTAGCGCCAAATTGTTGATAGAATTTACTAATCGTGTTTGTTTATGTGGCTATCATGTCATATTAATTCTACCAAACAGTAAACTAAGATTTTTGTGTTCTTAATGTTCTTGGGGGAGTAATATAGAGAGAGAAAATGAGAGCTTAGAGAGAGAAAGTAGGA
>JAPKLY010000073.1:1418109-1446132 GCA_026898435.1 Prunella vulgaris | reverse complement strand
ATATGCATACTTCGAGTGTCGACATAAGATTTGTATGTTCGATCACTTTGATGTTTTGTTCTGTGTTATATATATATACTTTTAGTGCATGTACGTACATGTTTAATTTTAAGTGTTATTTGTGTAATGGAGGTTTTCATTTTCCTAGCTATATTCAGTGAATTAAACTTGATATAGCATACACAATACAATCAACTTGAGATGTTGCTACTCTAAAAGTATTCAACTCCTGCTTTTAATTGGGTTTTCGACTTTCAAGTGATTTTTTTTATTTTATTTGATTTGTAAGGGTATGAGTACATTGTACTTCAATTTTATTTTAATAAATTTTCTTTCAACTGTTCAGAAAATAAAAATTGCTAATATAATACACATATATAATTTTACTCTCAGTGATATTTCTCTCTCTATATATATATAAAAGGTTAGAATACCTCTTCTACTCCAAGTTACATAAGAGTTTTCCTTTGCCAGATTAAAAAGTTTGCAAAATAGCTACTGAAATCAGATATGGCATCAAAATTACTACCAGAATCAAAATTTCTATTGGATTTTCACGACGCTCCATCATCACCACTCCTCGGATTTTCAATCCTCAGTCGCCAACGTGATCAGATTCAGTTCATGGAGTTGACACACATATCCATCAGGCAGGATATCAAGCTCGACGTCTTTCAAAGGAACATTGCCGACCAGTTTAACGATTTATCGGTGATAGATTCCGGCGAGCTCCTCTCAATCCCCTCTTGGACTCATTCCTCTGTTGCCAAGAGGAATTCAAGGTAACAACAAGAGCAATTTGAGCAAATGCCCCATGGAAAAACTGTCTCCAATTATTTTGAGAGGAGTGTCAAAGCTTTAGATTTCTGCAACGCAATGCGAGATTGGAATGAAAAGATCAAACAGTCCCAAAAACAGTTAGTGATTGTTCTATGCGCGTTGGATAACAAGAGGAGCATCGGCCAAGGCCAATTTTGAAGAGCAAAGAAGGTATTGGCCGGCCTAGCCATCGGAATCGTTGATGAGAAAGTATTGAACGCTTTGTTTGTAGGAAGTATAGCACCTGCTGGTTGAAAAATAATAAACAAAATATTCAAAAAAATCGAGACTCGTGAAAATCACAATTTCCTTAAAACAAATTATGTTCCTCACTGTATGTGCTAGTGAATAACGGGACACTTGTTTACCAGGATACAACGATTATAACAACGAATATAGCACAATATATTGCTTAAACGAATTGAAATATTGTTCAAATATCACCGGAGTAAAAACGGAAAAAAATAACATAAATAAAGCTAAGGATTGTGGCAAATGCCGGAAGAGTATCTGCAAAAAAGCTTCAATGTAGGGAAATAAAATTGAGGCAAAACTTAGCTTGTCAATCCGCCACCAAATCGCTGTGACATTCGTGTACGCAAATCGTGCTCACACACAAGTTCGAGGTTTTTAGGCCAAATTCGGTCATGACGCGCACGCGTAGAGTGTGAAGGAGCATAACCCCATAACTTTTTTACAAGCTAAAGATGAGTTTCTTCTTATATACTCACTTTCTCAACAACAAATTTCCAATGTGGGACAAGTGTCATAGCCTTTCCCTTCATTTCTTATTTCCATTATTTTCCATTTGTTACAACAAACTTAAAATCTCAATTTGTCATTCACCCAAGATCGGACTTCATTTCTTATTTTCATTTTTTCCCATTTGTCACAACAAACTTAAAATCTCAATTTTTCATTCACACAAGATCGGACTTCATTTCTTATTTTCATTTTTTCTCATTTGTTACGATAAACTTAAAATCTCAATTTCTCATTCACCCAAAATAGGACTTCATTTCTTATTTTCCTTTTTTTTTCATTTATTATAACAAACTTAAAATCTCAAATTCTCCTTCACCCAAGATCGGAATTTGACGAGTAATATACCGAATTGAAGTTCTTTTCGAGGAGCACATTTTCCAACATTATTCTCTAATCGGAATTGGCGGCTGGTTCTCTTATCTACGGCGAGCTTATTCTTGCGATGGTGAGATGAATTTGATTTTGATTAAGATGCCAAACTTCCTCGTCACCGCCTCACAATCTCGTAGCCACTCTACTGTGAGCGATAAATCTAATATTTACATTATCTTGATTTGGGTATAATAATAAAGTTTCTGATAGCCACGTTCAAATGGCCATAATAGTAGAAAATTAGGGTCTGATTGTAAAAAATTTAAACATCCAAAAAATATTTATTGACATTTGATAGACCACAAACTATTTCTTTCAGGTACTTTTATAATCTATCAAACGCTCCTTTGGAATATGAAATAGGTATATTACCGGGGCCTTCTTTAAACACCAATCGGGCTATAAAAAAAGGGCTTGGATATTTGCCCCCCAATGTTTAATTACTTCATCCCAATTTTCACTTTACCACTGTAAATTTTCACTTCACCCCATTTAATATTTCAGTAATACCCATACTACTTAAAATTGAAAATTTTATTAATTACTTCACCCCCCAAACCTCATTCAAAACATTCCCTCTACACACTCAAAACAAACACACAAATTCAGAGACACTCGTCGGAGTTGGGTTCACGCCGGAGTTGGGTGTTCACGCCGGAGACGCCGGAGAAGGGAGCCTTGTTCGAAACTACTGCTAGGTGCCATGGATAAAGGTAGGTTTGTGCGAAATTTTTTTAAATTTTAGTTTTTATTGTTAATGGGTTCTATTGTGAATGGGTTAGTTAATTTTGTCTCTAAATGTTCAAAGTATTGTGTTTATTGTCTTGTTCGTTCGTAAATTCGCGAGTTGGTCGAGGTATTCGTGCGTTGAACCGTTCGAATCTGGTTTTTCGACTTTCTCATGTTTGTTCGGCCATGGGTTGTCGAACAAATTGGTAATTTTCGAATTAGGGTTTCGAACATTAAGGTTATGTTCGAATTTGGGTCGTCGGACAAAAATATTTTGTTCGAACTGTGGATGCCGAACAAAGTACATTTGTTCGAAAATTATGTTCGAACATTTGACACATGTTCGAACAATTGGGTCCGAACATTGTTGAAATGTTCATCAATAATTTTCGAACATATTTGCCTTGTACATCACTTATTTTCGAACATTTTGGGCATTTTCATCAATTATTTTCGAACAATTAGTAATGTGTGTTCATGTTGTGTTAATGAATTGTAATTGTTTTTTATTTATAGGAAAGGATAGGACTCGACCAACTGCCTCTTACAGAAGGCGAAAACATCAACGTTCGGGCACACCTCCATTAATTATTGAGCCCGTACCGCAAGTGTATGAAGAGAATGATGACCCTCATCATCCGGATAATATTTGGGGAGCCGATACGTTCTCTTCACAAGAGTTGGAAGAGGGTGTGAATGAAGAGGACAGAGCAAATGAGGATGAAGAGGGGGTGAATGAGGTTGAGGAAGAGGGGGAAGAGGGGGTGAATGAGGAGGAAGAGGGGGTGAATGAGGAGGAACAAGAAGAAGGAGGACAAGATGAAGAAAGAGGGCAAGATGTAGAAGCTGCTGCCAAAGAAGGAAGAGATGTGTCACAAATACCACTTCCTCCGCTTCTCGATGGATTTTATAGCCATGTAGCAAGTTACATTTGGGAGGGGACAGAGCGAGATGTGTTGAAGTGTCATAGCCACGTTAATAAACTTTTATTTTGGGAGGTTGATCCAGAAAAAGATTGTCGTCATTGGAAGGGCCTGTTTAAAAAGTCAAAATTATTGTCTTTGAGAAAATCATCATACAAGAATCCGAACAAGAACCTGATTACAGCATTCGTTGAGCGATGGCATCCGGAGACGAATAGTTTTCACTTCCCCTTCGGTGAAATAACTATCACCCTTGACGATGTGTTTTGCATTACTGGACTGCGAGTTGATGGTATTCATGTGCAGTGCACGCGTGATGAAAAGAGAAAAGGACAAAGTGATTTGATTGAGTTATTGGGGGTAACAGCGGATGAAGCAAGGAAAGCTGTTGAGGGTGTACGTGGCTCGTCGGTGAAACTTAGTTGGTTGGAGAAAACTTTTTCCCCTATGATGGATTCAGAGGATGATGATAAAGTTTTATATGCTGCTAGAGCATATGTGTTGTACACGTTTGTGACCACTTTATTTGCTGATAAAAGTGGTACACGTGTAAACACATATTGGTTGCAGTACACAAGGGACATGTCTAAGTTTGGAGACTACGCTTGGGGAACTGCAGCATTGGCTTATCTCTATAGACAGTTGGGACAAGCTTCGCAGGTTAAAGTGCGCCAGATAGGTGGTTACTTGACGTTGTTGGAGGTATTAGACTAAATATATTATTCATTTATTATGATTGACATTAGTTTAATATATTAAACTTGGTTGACTTCGTTAAATTTTCAGGCTTGGATTTATGATCACTTCTCAACTCTTATTCTGCCTCCAAAAAATCTTGCATTTCAGTCAAGACCACCACTATCATGTCAATATGCACCTGAAGCACATACAGGGCCATGTATGGAACGTGTTCGAGCCTTCAGACGTAGTCTAGATGTCTTTCTTCCAACTCAGGTAATATTTTATTACTTAAAAGATCAAAAATTGAAATTGTGTCAAGTATTTATATTAAAGCATATGTTATTTTATTGTAATAGGTATCATGGACTCCATATAATGCCTTCAGGGATTTTTGTCCCTTTCAGCAAGTGTCATTTTTTCATGGGTGTATTATTTGTGACAATGTGGCTGAGCCGTATATGCCGGATAGAGTGCTTAGGCAATTTGGTTATGTACAAACCATACCTGAGAAGCCTCTTGCATCTAGGGCGAAAAGGAGTCGTTCCATGAAACCAAAGCGAGATTGGTATATTATGGCCGAGTACTATTGTTCTTGGGATACACATGTGTTGTCTGTCGAACGTCTTGGTGATACCTGCAAGCACCCATGGCAAAGCGCATATGGCTATGATGAATGGTTTGTCGATAATGGTCATCCAAGTGTTTCAAATCCTAACACTACGATCCTAATTGGTCCCGAACCTGCCCGTTCGACCCAACCGTGGGAGAGAATTGATGCTGCGAAGTATGAGTTAGGAAACTTGGTGGAAAGATATTATACGGACGATGCACTATCCTTAGATGAAGCCATCCAAAAAGTTGTTCAAGTCATGACTATTCTTACAGGACCAGAAGGTGGAAGTTCCTCTTCACGTGCCGGACCAGGTCGAAGTAGAGGTATGACAAGATCAAGAGCCAGACAAAGAGGCGGGGGTGTTAGGCGCATTGGATGACTTGTGCTTGATTATGTGTCGTTGGATGTATTTTGGTTTAGTTTAATGTGTGTATGAATTGTGCTACATGAATTGTTTTTTATGGTTTTTGGGTTGTGGTAAGTATTCGTGTGGATGTTTTGATTATGAATGTGTGGATGTTTTGATTATGAATGTATGGATGATTAATGATTTTATGGATGATTAATGTTTTTATGGATGATTATGGATTTTAAAGTGTGTATGGCAAACATTTATGCAATTTTAGGTCACAATTTTCGAACATGTAGTGAAAATTTCGAACAAAAAAGCTTTGTTCGACTTTTTTTTTCGAACAATAGCATATTGTTCGGTTAAAATTTTCGAACTTTTAATAGATTAGTTCATCCCCCCACATTATCTCTTCACCACCCAATATAAAAAAAACATCGTTTCTTGCTGTATGGAAAAAAATTCGAACAAAAAAGCTTTGTTCGACTTTTTTTTTCGAACAATAGCATATTGTTCGGTTAAAATTTTTGAACTTTTAATAGATTAGTTTACCCCCCACATTATCTCTTCACCACCCAATATAAAAAATCATCGTTTCTTGCTGTATGGAAAAAAAAATCGAACAAAAAAGCTTTGTTCGACTTTTTATTTCGAACAATAGCACATTGTTCGGTTAAAATTTTCGAACTTTTAATAGATTAGTTCACCCCCCACATTATCTCTTCACCACCCAATATAAAAAATCATCGTTTCTTGCTGTATGGAAAAAAATTTCGAACAAAAAAGCTTTGTTCGATTATGTTTTTCGAACAAAATCAAAATGTTCAAAAGTTTTTTTCGAACAAGGTGTTCGATCTTAATTTTCGAATACGACAGGTTTTTTCATACATAATTTTCGAACAAAACTAGTTTGTTCATAACTTTTTTTCGAACAGTCTTCAGTTTTTTGGCCGAATTTGAATCTGTTCGAATTAAATTCATTTTTTACATTGGTAATGTTCCAATTCCATAGAAATAACCATAACATTTACATCCAATAACAACAAAATTTAGATCAAATAACCCAAAAAATGTACAATTCCATATAAAATAACCAAAACATACATCCAATAATCCAAAAGATATAGATCCCAAAAGATGTATATCACACATGATATACATCACAAAAAGATATACATCCCAACCAAATTTGTATCTAATGCTATGCTAATAGAATGGGAGTAAAAAGTTAATATATTCACCAACATAAACTACTTCTTCAAATCATATACACGACTATCATGGAACGGTTTCTTGAAAATGAAAGCTGTTTCCCATCCATTAGCAATTGGTCGATGAAAATCAATCCATGCACTGGCAATGGGAGGCAAAGTGACTCCGGCACCGAGGGTCACCTGTTCAATTTAAATTATGATATGAGATTACCATTATACAAATTAATTATATCAAATACCTGAGAAGTAAGTCAAATACCTGCACGAAGTGGTTATTGTTGACCAATGCCACACAAATAATCTTCGGGTTTCTGGGCAATTCGGTCCTTTGCGGTAGGAATGATAGTGATATGGTATTGCTTAGTGTAACAAACACTACATTATACACGGATGCAACCAAGTAGCCCATGTACGGTAATGTGAACCAATGCTCTTGATCTGCAATATCAGTGAAACAATTAAGACTGTTCATTGTGGTTGACACCGTATTTGGGACTCGAAAAACCTCCTTATATAATGCAATATTGTGGGATAACTCTTTCATCAAATCCTGCCTCACACGAGGCCATGCATCCTCACCAAATCCTAATAACCCCGCAACTGCCCGGAATCCACAATGGCCATCTCCCTTTACATTTTGGACATCAATTGCATACTCTTGGTATTCTAAAGGAAGCAGTGACATCAAATCTGTTGCTGAAGAAGATCTCGAACTTCTCCGAGTCTACATACACAAATAATTAATTAATAATATAAAGCTAAACAAATTTATACATAATAAACATATGTAAATTCTTACCGGCAGCTTTTTGGGCCCTCCTGTCTTCTGATACTTTGGCAATGAGAAGGACTCATCGATATTATAAACCACACTCTGCGATGGGAAACCACAACTATCAACTTGTGATTGAATATGTTCAAACAAACTTGGGTCTCTTTTCGTGGAACTTTCTGAGTCCTTTTTTTTCCCACTTTTTTTCCCTACTTTTGGTCTACCACGTGGATCGATTTTAACAGTCGGTTCAACGATGTTAGTAGTCTCTGGATTTGCCATCTCCTGCATATTTCTTAGATAGATCAATCTTCGACTCTCGTCAAACGTTTCGTACACCTTTGCCATATCATGTACAGCATCTTCAAAACGGTAGTCAGTGGCTTCCTTCACATCATTAATCAACACGGGCTTCATATCCAACTTCCTCCAAAAAGCATCAACGGCGTTCAAAGGTATTGGTTTATCTGCATATACATAATCTTCAATCTCGTGTCCACATGGTAAACCAAACGCCGTTCTCAAAATGTGGTTGCAATTACGTGCATCAAACCCTGATGTTTTCACAACTTTGACTTCATCAAATAGCTTCTCCAAAGCGTATATAGAGACAAATCCACGCAAACCATTATACAGAGTGCTTGAGAACTTATGTTGTGCGACATTCCTACTCTTCTCAAATGATGCCTTGATAGCAGTGTGACAAGCTTCGAAGAGAGTATCACACTTCACCCAACAAGTTTCAAAATTTCCTAAGGAGTTCCCAAGCAATCTCTTCAAAGCAGAATGATGACTCTCAACCCTATATAGTCGAATATATACAATTAATACAATGTATAGAATAAAATAAATGTACCTAATAGAATGTTGAAAATAAAATAAATGTACCTATTAGTCGTTGTATTTCCATAGTGCATCAATTGATTAGTCCACGTCTTCACGAATTTCTCTTTGAATGGATTAAACCAATGATCAACCACATAATCAACTGGTTTTTCATCAAATTTGCACCGAAGGACTTGAAGGGCTTCTTCATATTCATTCTCAGTATGGGCATGGATAACCATATTCACTTGTTTCATGAAGGATTCCCATTTTTTCGCAGAGTTGAACTTCGGTTTACACTTAGCTAGAATATTTCTATCAATGTGCCAAGTACAAAGAAGATGATTACACTCTGGAAACTTTTGGCCGACAGCATTCATTAAAGCCAACTCTCGATCAGTAATGATAACAGATGGCATGCACCCTTCACCCAACATATCTCTCAGTACACCCAAAGAGTTCTTCTCTTTCTCGGCCAATAAATACACAGATGCAACAGAAAACGTCATTCCAGTTGACGTGACACCAACTATCTCCAAATACGGCAATCTGTACCTGTTTGTCTTGTATGTACAATCAATCAATAAGACCTTTGGAAAGGCACACACCAACTTAATAGATACAGGGTGAGAAAAGAACAATTCTTTCAATGTGTTTGTCTCCTCACATTTTGTGTAAGAGTGAAAGTAATCATTCTCAACAAACTGGCTCATCAAGTATTGCAATTGTGATCTTCCACAATATTGATTAATCTTGTGCTTTCTCCTAGCATTGTAGATCGTCCGAATGGTAGAAGAGTTGGTATTGTTCTTCGCCTTCAGAGCTTTCAAGACATTCTTCGGAGGTGCATTGCATTTTGACATATCAATGACAAACGCCTCCTCTCTGGCAGATAAACGACCCATGAAAGAATGACCCTCGAAATTGTTGTTAATTGGATGATTGTGAGTTCCACATTTCACCTCTAAAGTCCATTGAAACTGAACTTGCTCTGTTCCTTTCAACAGAAATGGACAATTACATTTTTTGGAGCCTGTATCTTTTCCACTAGGTTGATCTTCTTCAATTATCGACTCATTCTTCATTTTCTTTGGTGGACGATACTTGCCCTCACGCTCACAAGCTAATAACACACGAGCCTTTCTCTGACCGGATCCACTATCAGAGCGCTTGATTGATATCACCATTTTATTTTCAATACCAACTCTGCGTACCCAATCAATAAGTGCATCACGAGAAGGAAAGATATTCATGTTCGTGAAAACACTCGTGTAGTCCATAACAATTTCACGACACATTTCATCTCCATCACCCTGAACATAAAAATAAAATCTGAACAATAAGTAACTGATCGAAAATAAATCATTAAAAAAATGTATATGTTCGAAAAAAAAACATGAACAATTCCATAATGTTCGAAACTTTGTGATGAACAATTCCCCAATGTTCGACTCCTGCTGATCGAACATTTCACTTTTGTTCATAAAAAAAAATTCGAACAATTGCAATATGTTCCACACACCAGATTCGAACAAAACCTTCAATTTTTCGAAAATAAAAGGCGCGAAATCAGTATTCACAACACATATTCCTTCCTATAACATGTATAATACTCAAAATATTGCAATACACATACAAAATCATAAACCCTTGCTCTTTTTTAATGTTTCGAACAAAAAAATCACAAAAATACATGAATAGGGTTTTAGAATAAAATATCTAGGTTGTACATAATACTTACATGAATATGGGCATCCCTCTCATCATCTTCTGACAACACCATCTTGTACAAATGGATGTTCGACGGTTCTACCGGAATAACACATTTTGTTCGACGTGAATGAAACAGTTTTTCATATGGAGATGATGGGGGTGAACTGATCTACTAGTAAATATGGCAAATATATCAAAAGGGTACTTTGGTCATTAAAAAATATTTTGTAGGAAAAAAAATTGATGAGGGGGTGAAGTAATTAAACATTGGGGGCAAATATCCAACCCCATAAAAAAATGATGGCAAATTAGTCCGACACTGAGTTTATACGTATTTGGGCCTCTTCAAGGAATTCCCCTTCTTTTCTCGTTCGGCCTATCTCCCTTCCTCTGAAAGCATTTTCAGCCGCCGCCCAACCCTAACTCCTTCTCCGCCAACATATCTGAAATCGGGATCAATCAGGCTGAAGAAATGCCAATTCTCATATAAACGTGAGTGCTCTCTCTACATGCTTACATTTTTACCATCGAATATCTTACAAGAGTTATTTCTCATATTTGATTTTGAACTCATTGATGTAATCACCATCGAAATATGTAGTAAGTTCTAAACATCGATTCAGTGCCTGCTATCCATAGGATAATCCTATTTTTATCACAAAATGTCGTGAAAAAAAATCTACTTTCTGGCACTTTTTTTTTCTTTCTTTTTCCATGTCTTAATATTCATTGAAGATGTCAGTAGTTCAAAGCATTGGGCGATTCGAAGGTAATTTTTCTGAATATTCTTTTTCGTATTTTACAGGTGTAGCATATCTTGAATTATATATATTGGAACTCTCGTTCACCGATCAGGTCATCGTCTTTAACTACATTGATATCTCCTTCCTCCTCCTACGTAGACAGAATCCCTGGTGATCCTTCCTTGTTTACACGCTTCGACTCCTCCCTTCAGCTAGGTGTTCTTCTGTCTCCAGGACTCTCCTTGGGTGCCGCAGGTAATCACCGTCTCTCCCTGTATCCAACTCAGACTTTTCATGTTGCGCGTTATATCAGAGCTGTAGTTTTATATGTGTGTGTAATGCCTTGTGGTGGAGTGAATAATATGATGGTTTGAAAGCTGTGCCAAGATATATGGAGCTATATAGGAGAAATATGGAACTGCGGATTGCTCACACGTGGCTGTTTACGCAGCTGAGGTATGATGAGGATGCCAGAGAAATGACATGTGACACAGCTTGGGCGGGAAACTGCAGCACGCGCCACTACTGTGCTATTAGTACATATTCCAGCACGCTAATATTCACGTGACGCCACGTGGAAATGGAATCCAAGCATCAATATCTCTCCGCTCCTCATGTGATCAAGACAAGTTCTTGTTTGGCATGGTGAGCCTGGTTATGATTTAATGCATTTTTTTCTGATTAATTGATGAATCTCACATATGCTCTTCTTCTATATCCATTATTTATTCGTCTGCTAACTGCTTGCTTTCCGTAACTTTTTATTATGTTATTTCCGTCGTCATGATTCTGTTATCATGTTTTGGTTCGAAATCAATAGTGCAATCTCAATCACCAGTTGACATGTTCTCTTCTTTACTAAATGAATGGTTGTTGCCTGTTTTTCTAATATGGAACCACAATCTATTAGAATCCTCTTTCCCATAATTCCTGTCATTTCTTATGAAAATGGAAAGAGAATGGGCTTTGTTTGTTCTGGGGTGTTTACCAACAATTAGATCTTTGCTTCTATAATGTTGTGTAATGCTGTTATTAGTTTCTTGAGTTATAATATAGGTTATATAATAATATAAATTAGTTCCTAATGCTGAATAATAGTCCATACATACATGTAATAATTATGTCAATGCTGATCAGACCACAATATAAAAAGTTTATGATTAGTACCTTTAAACCACTGGGGTTTTATTAGCATTTATACATGATAGTACTGTTACTTGCTGATGTATAATGACCATCATAAACACTTAGCATGTTGTTGCATAATTATGTCTTGGCAGAATGGGAATTCAGCTTTTTTTTTTTTTGCTTTCCCCATGTTTTCCTTCTTTTTGGATCACAATCTTAATTGATCTGTGGTTTCTAAAAATGGTTTCACGAGGATATTCATAACACACTTTAACCTATGCATGAAGTCATCTTTTCATTTTGTTCTTTTTTTTTTTTGTCTTTTTTAGTGTACTATTACAGAAAAGTAGGCCATCAAATATTTTTTCTTGTTGCAAAGAGATGTTAAATATACAAATCTAATCAAGACTGTAATTATGTCCTTCCTATTTGTATCTATTGTTAGATGAGTCATTTAGCATTCATGAACCGACATATCTAAGAATTCTTTATTTCACTGTTTTTATCTTAGAAAAACTCTGATGTATGCAACCTATTTGGTTTATACCTTTTGATATTCCGATCTAAATTTAATGATCTGATCTAATGTCACTTTTGTCTTACAAAACGTACCCCTATCACAGGGTCCAAACTTTATTCAGTCACGACTCATGAAAAGGTACTACGAAGACTAGCCTTTCAACTCGGGCTCTAAGGTCACTGCATTTTACCTTTAGGTTCAAAAAGTGAGGAATTGCAAATGTTTTCCAGAATACTACCCCAAGGAAACATGTAGTATGGAGATTAGCCTTTCAAATAGGGCCATACTATCTCCACATCTTACTTTTCAGTTGAAAAATGAGGAATTGCAAAGGTTTGCTTGGACTTGTGAACTTCAAGGAAATGAATTTGAGTTGCCTGAATTTTTTAAAGAATAACAAGAAGTTCAGACATTTAAGTGAGGATAAATGAACCTATTGATCTCTTCAACCGTTAATCAGGATATCTTGTAGAAAATGATGTTTATTTCATTAGTTGACTCAGTAGAGCACACTTCATTGCTAGGAAGAGATAGAGAGACTGTTTTGCTAAGATGGATAGTCGAACAGAAACGTTTGGACACTAGGCAGCACTGACACAAATATTTAAATCATCCATCTTGCTTAGTATAAATAAGAGCACGTCCTCTGGGATGCGAGCAAAGTGACTTCCCTGATCAGGTTCTTGCTTGTTTTTCACTTCTCTAATATTCATTCTCACTGAATAAACAAAAAACCAATTAGTAGGAATGAATATTAGAGAAGTGAAAATCAAGCAAGAACCTGATCAGGGAAGTTACTTTGCTCGCATCCTAGAGGACGTGCTCTTATTTATACTAAGCAAGATGGATGATTTAAAATATTTGTGTCAGTGCTTCCTAGTGTCCAAACGTTTCCGTTCGACTATCCATCTTAGCAAAACGGTTTCTCTAACTCTTTTCAGTAATGAAATGTCCCCCACTCAATCAACTAGTGAAGTAATATCCTTAATCAATAAGTTTTCCAGCCTAACAGTTGAAGAAGTAATTGGGTTCATTCGATCATCATCGCGTAAATGGTTGAATTTTTTGTTAGTCCTTAAAAAATTCAAGCAACTGAATTGACTTCATTGAAGTTCACATGTCCTGCAAACTTTCGTAGTTCTTCATTTTTCCATTTGAAGGTAAGATTCAGTGATAGTGAGTCATTAATTGAAAGGGTAGTCTGCATAATACCTGCTCGTGTGTACAAAGTGATTAAGCAGAGTCACCACTTTGAATCTGTTGATATGGGTACATTTTTTAAGACACAAATGACTTTAGGATTTTGCATAAAATGGATACTTGTATTGCATTTGCTCCTAAAATGTCAGTCTGCACTAAAGAGTGTATGCATTACGAATTCCAACAAATCTTGGACTTTAGTTCTCAAAGACAAAGAATTTGTTGCTTCGAGGAAGTGCATGCCTAGTGAGGATATTCTGGGCAATAACACTCCGGTGGCGATGAAGATTGGTGTTATGCCTGAAGTGCGCTTGCCAGTATCAAGATATGTGATGAAGTTGGTGAATTTCTTTTTTGGATTCGGGAAGTTTCCTTTACATTCTGGTTCAAGTCAGGCGTGTGCTACCTACAAAAATAAAAGTTTGGAATCGGTATCAGATGCGATGTCTTGGGAGTTTGTGGAAGAAAAAAAGATCATCAATGAGGCGGTGCACGAGATTCTTGATAAAGTAAATTGAGATGCTTAATTTGATCATTGAGCTATTGTTTGTTACTATTTGAAATTGGTTATTATTATTATTTTTATTGGGATTATTAATTTACACTTGTGAGCTATTACTATTTATTTGGAAGCTACTACTGTTGGAATTAGGTCATTTGTTCTTGAATTGAGATGAATGTAAACTTGAAGATGTTTTGAAGTTATAACTTATGACTGGGTTTGGTTAACTGGAGTGATTTTTTCTGCACGATTAAATGAATTTGGACGTCCGTTTCTACAATTCATCGTACTTCAGGTATAGTTAGAGGAGGGGATTGAGCGTGTGAATTCTGTTTTATCTATTGTTATTATTATTATTATTATTATTATTATTATTATTATTATCATTATTAAAATTTTAAGCTTTTATTCTAATTTATTTATGTTACATCTTTTTCAAGATCTTAAGGTTTTTAATCTTATAACCTTTAAGGTAATAGACATTTTTAATTAATAATTTACTTTTGAGGTATTTCAGGATTTAAATTTTAATTTTGAAAATTTATTTGATTTTAATTTATTTTAAGTTATTTAGTTATATTATAAAACCTTTTTTTTTTTTTTAAAGTATAGATAGTTGCAAAGTAGTCCGCCATCAACTACTCCAAGAGTCATCAACTGCTGCTTTTAATTGGGTTTTCGCCTTTCAACCTTTTTATTTGATTTGTACTTCACCTTGTACTTCAATTTATTTTAATGAATTTTCCGACTGCTGAGAATTTATTTATTTTTAAATTGCTGCTATAATACACATAATTTTACTAGTGATATTTCTATATGTATATAGGTTAGAATACTTCTTACTCCGAGTCAAGTAAGGGTATGTTTGGTTCAGGGGACTAAATAGTCAATCCCACAAACACAGAACTGTTTTGGTCAAATCATGCATATTTTGACCGGAATAGTCCTGTGTTTGAGGGATTGACTATTTAGTCCCCTAAACCAAACATACACTAAGAGTTTCCCTTTGCCTAATAAAAAAAATTAAAATAAATAAATATAATTTTGCTATTCAAGATTTCCTCACACCCTTACCTGTATTTAAAAATTACTCCCTCCGTCCCGCATGAATTTGTACACTTTTCTTATTTGTAAGTCTCACACAAATTTGCACACTACTAAAAAAAAAAATATTGATTTACGTGCACACTCACAAACATTTACACATATTTACCCATAACCACTACTTTATACATAAAACTATTTTTTCTTAAAAAATGTGCCGTCCCGTAGGGTGCAAATTCCTACGGGACGGAGGGAGTACAATCTTTCATAGAGGAAGTCAATTAACCTTTACCAGTTTTGAATTTGTTATTTATTCTCACAATTTTTCATCCGTTTCTTACAATTATTGGATTTGATTGAATCAATATCAAATACAATCTCTTGCATGATATAAAACTATAATTCTTCATTTCATTTTTAATGAAAACTACCTTTCTACCTGTAAAAGGATGCAACATGCAAACAGATGATTTTACAATTCCATGTATAGAGAGTAACAAGATAAATGTACAACTGATGGATCTAGATTTTGCTTTAAAAGGTGAAAATTTTCATATCGTAATATCATATGAAAAAGGGTGAATTCTTGTGAAGTAAAAGTCTAAAATATAATTTTGTATATGGAATTAAAAAGAAAAAAAAATCCCTCCTATATTGAACCAGTATGTCAAGTAACCAATTGTTTCACTAATTTTAGCAGATCTCCATGTCTTGTTTGAGCCCTCCTAGGATTTGGATGCATTTCTTCAACGAAGACTTCGCCTGTTCATTTTTTTCTATTTCGCACAGATCGACGAGCTCAGTCATAAACCCTAATTCGGCCAACTGGACCGGTGGAACAGCGATGTACTGATTCGTTAACTCCAACAGACATTCAGAAGCTGCCATGTGAACCTGAGAGACAGCAACATTTTAATTCAAAGTAAATTCATGTGTAGACTGGATTTTAAGAATGATAAGAATAAAACTTTATATGAATAAGTGTAGTGGCTATATGAGTAAACTGTAAACATAAAATGAACAAGGATGGACCTATTGTAGATACAGAAGGATGGTAAATATCATAAACCTCTAATAAATACTAAAAATATGCTTGGACTTCATTAGGTGTCAACAAATTTGGAAAATTTTCTTCAGGGATTCACATTAGATAGGTTCATTCATCACATCTAAATCCAATAAAGCAACCATCTTATCACCACTTGGCTTGTTAAGTAACTCGATCCTAATCCGCAAAATTTCCAAACAAGGCCTTATTGTATCCAACGACGACAGCATATTTTTAGCTAGGAAGACCTTATATATCTATCCTTTTTGCATTTTATCATTTTGAACAAGTAGATGAAAGCGCTATTACAGATTTAACAAAGGCTCGAGGGAGAATTAGGAAGTAACTTACCTGCCCAATTTTGACCGTGCGCATAGATTTAAGCAATTCAGGTGACAGAGAGTAAAATAACTGAAAGCAATTAGATGGCCAAGTTAGACTCCGTAAAAGTATTTTCTGGTGAAATTAATAAGTAAAGAACTACATGGTCAGAAATTACCTCATGAATAAAAGAAGTTGTGCTGGCACACACAGAACCATCTTGCAAATTGTTTAAATTGCTATGCAACTTTGAACAAAGCTCTTTGATAGAAGAGAAAGATGACATTTTGACTGTTCAGGACATGAAAGGTTCAAAGCATGTATGAGATAATTCTGATTAAGAGGAGGAGACATGGTGATATTGACAATAATTCCAGATGAAGTACCTGTCCACGGGAAACTAGGGGAGAGAGAGAATATATACAAATCAATAAAGTTCTTTTGCTGCCCAATAATATCATCAATGTGAGCTACATGGATGCAGGCAGTTATGCAATTCAATATTTTTTCGTGTACAGCAGCTGGTGAAGCATCTCGTTCATCAGCATCTGTGGAAAGAAACAAGTGCCTAGTTACTTACCCAATGTGTCACACGTAAATTAAAAATTGTTGAATAGATTTACTTGGCCAATAAATGGAACTTGCAACTTGAAACATCTCTATGTTCATATTAGTCCTGAAAGAGGAAAATTCTCTTTTGATCTCTTTATTGGTAATCAACGAAGTCCAAGTGCATTTCTAATGCCAAACAACTAAGCACGATAATCCAATTTACTAATGATCAAGCTCGTTAGGTAAATATATGCTCAATTTAATCTCGAAAAAGCTCGTGAACCAACAATATATTTTATAATTAAGCTCAAGCTCGACTAGATAATAAACAAACCAAACTCAAACATTCTAAATTTCAGCTCGACTCGGTTTTTATATCCTACTTTGGATCACTCGGTATGGCTAAAAGTTCCAGTCACGTTGGAGGGGAAAGGAGAAGGTCAAACTCTCCCAAAAGAGATTGCAATTGGGAAGTCACTGAAAGGTGTGTTTCATACATAGAGCAACGATAAAACTTAGGTCCATGGAAGAAACTAAGGAATCCTGATAAAGGCATATTAAAATGAATAGCTCTAGATTTTGTAGAGGTCTAATAAAGTGCAGTAGATTTTGTAGGATAAAGTAACATCAACCAAAGACATGGGAATCAATCAATTTAAAGTAACAAAATTTAAGAAAACCTAAAGCACAAAGAGAGAACACTATGACTAGAAATAATAGCATGGTGGCTTAAAAAATGTTTCCACGGAGACCATAATCAGCCATTTAAAGGTGAAGTTACTTCAGAGTTTCAGATGAACATTATACAGCAGTGACACATATATAAGAGCGCTTTTCTGGCACTTGGAAGAGTACATAAGCGATTATTGTACCTGCTTTAACATCACTTGGCAAAGATATTTGACCTGATTTGGTTTGCGCAAGCAAATTCCCCATCTCCAATAGAGATGGAATAACCGTGTTAAAGAAATCTGGGTTGTTGAATTCTTTGATAACCTAAAATTGGAATAAACAAGAGAGAAGATTTAGGCAAAAAAAAAATCATGTCTCTGATTACGACTTTTTGTTGTTTATCAACTGAATGAAGGTACATCCTTTCATAAACTGTCAAGTTTCCTGGTTTAACTTATTCAATCACATTTGACACGAGGGCATTACAGAAAAATTTGGCATGAAACAGCCATATCACAAGCTGAAGAGTAATGTATTCTGGGTTGCAAAAGGCAATGTGCATGTAATGTAGTCAAGCATACCTTCTCAAGACAGCAAAAAGCTGCTTCACGATATTTTTGTCCTTTCTTCGTGCATGCAGACAATACAAGGCTCAATATAGCATTAGGAGCATCAGGATTGGAAGCAGAAATTGCTTCGTGGCATGAAGTACAAAGGGCAGATAATGCATTTAACAACACATCCTTTCCCTATCAAGTGGAAGAAACAAATTACTAAATTAGAACGTATTATATGAATGAAATAATATAATTATACAGGCAATTTGGCTTTCATTGTAATAGTTTCTAGCCAACATAAAGGCCAACTCTGAGGAAACTGGATATCCAGGAGAGTCTTTATATTGTTTTGTTTTTCTTAGTTAGGCCATCCAAAGTGATCACTGAATATGAAAAAGCTGCTTGGGAATGATTCATTCTGTAAAACCTTATTACTATAATTCTTATTGTTTTCTAGTTTCTTCATCTCGACACTTTACTCTATCACTATCTGTCCCTTGGCTTTCAGTAAGATCAAAGGAAAAGTTGAGCACCTCATTTGCACCTCTGGAGCCCGCACTTTCTAGAAAGATTGTATTCAGGATTTTTAAATATTAGGAATTCCACTTCTCCTTATCCTTTCCCCAAAATTACAATTGCATCATCTTCCTCTTATGCTTTCCGCCCCTTCAGCGAGGTTATTAAGATTTAATTGTTTGCTAACGATGGGTGACTTTCTATCATCATTCAATTAGATATGGTTTCTATGATTAACTTCTTGCTATTAACAATTTATGTGTTATGTTGAATTAGCATTCTCAAATGAAAGAACCATACTTCATAATTAGCATGAGATTGATTTAGTACCACAATAAAATATTCCTACCTCCCATAAACGCCCTTGAATTTCCTTCATAAGAGAGGTGAGCAAGACATTATGATGTGAAGATAGTGATTCACCAAGAACTTCACCAAGCTTACATATTGCTTGTGACGCCTGCACATTCAGAAAATTACAATTTAATCATTCCCACTTTTTCTCTCAGAATACTAATTAATCAATAGCAAGAATTGTGTGACAGCACAGTGCATGCAGTGGAAAGGAAGGACTAGACATGCCTTCTTTTTACTTGACCATGAGGACGACATGAGTCCTTCGTTAATAAGAGAAACAATTTCTTCCAGGTATAGTTGAAGAGTTATCCTTTCACTGCTCATGTTATCCTCCCACAATTCCTCATATAGATTTGAAATAGCCTTGTCATCATCAAATCTGCAAAACAACCAGATAAAATAAGTTGTTTAAACTAAGAAATGGACGCTTTTAATAAGTAATATGGATATGATGAAAAGAAAAGAAATAATACAATATTGAAAACTGGTAGTCGGTCAAAGGGATGATTTTTCTCACATTACAATCATATTAAATTAAAAAAAGCATAATCCAATCTTGCATTCTATCTGACTAAACGAAAGTCTTGAAATCCCTTCTTTCTTTTTTTTCATTTCTAGTTTTCAACTTGTGGATTGCACCGAACAAGTAAAAACTTATTTGTCCTCTACTTTCCATCAATAATCTCAATTAAATAAAAAATATGGGTCTGCTTAGTTCTTTCAAGCTACAAACTGAAGACTCTATTCGGTGAATCCAGTGGGGTTAGCATTGATGGAAATTTTTATCCTTGCACCTTGACCACATTTAGACATTGTAGTTGATACACCATAATTTTCCAAGAACTCCATGACTTTGTAAATGGATGTAACTTTTTTTTTAAATTCTATAGGAAACAAAATATTTTACTGAAAAAGTAGAGGTCCCTTTTACAGATGCATAATTTATAAAGGTCAATGGTTCATGCAATACTTGAGCCCCTAAAAACGTATGCAAGCAAAATGAAATATAGTCATGTGACTCAACTTTCCAAAAGAAACAATCACATTATAGTTATTGAACTAATAAAAACCTAACTTTACCTTGAGACAAAAATAACTGGCACTATAATGGCATGATATCCATTTAATGTATCAGCAGCTGTGGATGCATAGCTTTTCAATAGGGTTGCACATGCAATCTGATCATTCCTATCACCAGAATGCAAAGAGGCAGTATCTTCAATCAAATTCTGGGCCTGAGATGGAGCTGCATACTTTAAGACCATTGCACAAGCATTTGCAAGGGCTCGTCTTGACGATGAACTTCTTTCATACTTAACCACTGGCAATAAAAGCTTCAGTAGCCTACTTGTGAATGGTTTGATATCAACACCAACTTTTTGAACCAGCAGGGTAATAAAGTTTGCTACACCAACCCTGTATAGTGGCAGTATGATAATTGAACAAATTAGGTTTATGAATATTAAGATGTTGTATGGGAATGCCCAGTAGAAAACCTAAAATCCATAAACATTTGTGAACTACTATTGGAGAATTGCACAAATTACAACGTAACCAAATATCTGCAAGGAAAACTACATATAGATGGTGCCATATCTCAAAGGTATGTGAACCAGAAATTTACACATGCATCCACATAATATTTTTTGTTTTGTTCTCCTCAAAATTCAAGAATCTTTTGCAGTTAACATATGTTAATAATTTCCTAAATATTGCTAACTCAAAAATCAGTGAACACTGTGAGAGCAAGAAGATAGAAGCAATGACAAATCAATCAAATTGCCATTAGGTTTAAAAAATCAGCTTCTTTCTCATGCTTTACTTAATAGCAAAAGAAATAACTAAGGGCATCCATGTCTCTTTGTCCCTCAGCATATAATATTAAAACCTGTACTCGTATTCCTATCCTCAAATAAGTGGAACATCTAGGCATAACATCTTGACTAAAAATGTATGTGTCCTCAATAGAAGACCAATCATATTTCAATACCATATTATTCTACATTGGACAGTTTCTTAAGAAATTTGATTAACAGAAGAACAGATAAAAGATACTAAAAAAAGTGAGAACTCATGAAGTCAGAATAAAATTGGAGTGAAGAATATATTAGGAACTAGTCGAAGGAAATAATTTTCACTGATTTTTAGGTTAGCAGTATTTAGTGAATTAGTTACATGTATTACTTGTCTACAAATTTAATGGAAATATTTACTCCAGTTTGTAGTTCACATTTTTTTCATTTTCCAAAATAACCATATTCCATGTACTATCTAGAAACTGGTTCCACCAAACAATGCAAGGTGATTTGTCTAAAGCTGTCATAGCTATTAACCTCAGAGTTGACAATCAAAAAGAGCCAAAACTTTATAACAAGTTTGTGCGACTTTTAGTTTATCCTTTAAAAGGTGCATAATAGTCGCTTACAAAATTACCCATATTGAATTTATTCCAAAATATCATCTCATGTATAAAAGAGTCGAGTGCGATTAAATTTGCCAAGCCAGATGTAAAGTAGTGGCCATTAGGTATTTGCCGAAGTACCTGGTGTTCAAACCAATTCCAGATTTGACCAGCTGAGCAAGGCGAGGAACCAGTAGTTCTAGGGAATCGGAGTCAACAACATCTATGCAGAACTCAAGAGTTTCCCACATTGGGGATCCTCTGGCAATTGAAATTCTCAAGTTCTCTAGCTTTTCAGTTTGTATGCCCACTTTTTCTGCATGCAACTAGTTGAAGGAAATAAATCATGGTGCAAAGAACAAGAAAAGATATCAGTAAATTGTCACGATTAACATTAAGATTATGGATTAGTAAAATCATCAAGAAGCGGGGAAAAAGGATTGGAGATAAGTGCTAAGTTGATATAATGTAAGTGTTCATAACATAATAAGACCTCAACATAATTCATTCCTTGGTCCTCTAGGCTTGACAGGCTTTCCAGCATGCAACACACAAGATCACTCAAGTACGGACGGATTGCAATTCCTGCACCCTGAAAATGTTGATTGAAAAATATCAGGACAAAGAGAGGAAGAAAGTAGGAACGAGGATACATCCATAGAAAAATATCAGAACAATAGCATGTGAGAAAGTAATCGAGGAGAATACATCCCTACATATTTCCTGTTCCTTGCAATTTTCCTATTTTCCTTTTTTTTTTTTGGGATAGGAATTTCCTGATCCTAATAATGGACGTACAATAATCACTTTTACCATTAGAAGCGGAAAAACACAGATAGAGTAAGAATACATTCCACCTCATACAATAATAAGATGCAGATGAGGCCTCAGGAGAAAAGACTTGCAAGGATCTATTAGAAAAGGTGTAATTTGCACCTCAGCTAAGCATAAAGGTTTAATTTTCCAAAGAACTAGAATGAAGTGAAGAGCACCCTTTAATTTTTTTTTTTTGGAGGAAATAGTCAGATATATATGCTGTCACTATAAAATCCAAATTGAGCACAGACTAAGATGTAAGAAGGAAGGACACTGACAACAAACAAGGAAAAACACAAAGATGAGGGACACAAAAAGAATCAATTGAAGGTCAGGAATATGGCACTTTCATGTGATAATTGTAAACAAAAGGTCACAAAACCTTATGGGCAGAAAACTTGAACTTAGCTCAGAGAGGCATGATATACAATACACGGGGCTCAAATACACAAGTAAACTGAAGAGATGACTCAAACCATACATGTTATCAACAAATATTAAGTGAACAGAGAGCCATCAATTATAAGCCACAAATTTAAATTTCATTCTGCTTCTAAAAGATATAAATTTTACCTTTGCAAGCTTTGTGACCATAGTAATGGATGCCTTGCGAATACTTTCGAATTTATTCATTATGCCTTCTGTTAACAACAAGGGCAAAACAATAGCCATTGTTTGTTTTGCCTCAGAAACTGGAGTAAGAGAAACATCACATAATCTCCCAGTTAATGATGCAACAGCACGGCATAATCTGTCACCCGCATTTCTCACAGTTTCCTTTATGTCATCCATGGTCCGGAAAGCAGCTATCCATATGCTTTTTAAATGTTTCTCAACCTATGGCATTAAGAAATAAAAGTACTTGAGACACTCCCCTTGCACAAACCAGCTGATAGATATATGAGAAATGAACTTGAAAGTACTATAAAGGCAATGCAAGAAGTTTTAAAGAAAAGCTCATTCAGTTAAATTGCATGAAAGATCTTAGGAAATATATTCAAACTCATGGCTAAACAGCGTGAAAAAAAAAAATTAAATGCTCAAGTTACACCAATAATAACATTTTGTAAAGGAGACAAGTGAATAGTATATGTACAAGCACATATGCTACATTTAAGAAATACACAATGCTTTACATGACCATGATATCCCTGAAAAACTAAACCACAGTCCACAGTAATTGGCTTTGACAAAGAATACTACATAAACTTAAGAACCCAAAAATCAATGAAATGCCTATTTTAGAAGCATAAGTTAGCAAAAGGATAAACCTAGATAGAAACCTGGTCAAATTTGCGTCCTTGAAGTATATCAGCAAGAGCAAGACAGGAAGCCTCCCTGGACCGCCAAAGCCTAGAGCCACATTGTGTCAAGAGATCATCCATAATAAGGTCCAAATGTTCATCAATGGTTTTCTTGGAATCTGCTACTAATGATCTCCAGATGTGTGACATAGCATCCTGAAGAAGATTGCAAAATAAAAAAGATCTAAGATGGAAGGGAAGGGTCCCACATGATTAGGAGAAAAGGAGCTCATGTTTCCATCCATCCACCAAAATAAAAAGGAAAGAGAATTAGGGAAACACGAAGCAAACAAATCAGAGAACATAGATTCTTTAGGTAAGCAAGATCTGTTGACTGAACTTATGTAATTGTAGAAATAAAAAATGCCACAAGGTATTTAGCACTTTGATAAACCTGAAGGATCAATCTACCAGGAGCATTGAGAGATCAGTACCTGAACATTTTTATCAGGATCATACTGATAGCGAACTAGTCTCGGAATCAATGCACGGAGATAAGGTTGTAGAGCATCCCCCGCAAGCTTAGCTATTTTAGAGAATCCAAATGCAGCACCTCTTTTTGAATTAAGAGAAGCCTGGTGATTGGCTAAATCCATGAATTTATAGATCAAGTCTGGTTGTCCCATCTCGTTAGCAAGGTTACAGAGCTCCTTGTAAGTGCTCAGTTTCCCACCAGTAGGACTTTCACCAAAGGCACCCTCTTGGAATACTTCAGTGTCCTCAACCAGCTGAAAATTATATACATGAAGAACACACCAAGAGAAGAAAATGAAATGCAAAACATAAAACATCTAGACAGAATCACAATGCCAAATTTCCTGACCTTAACAGCTCTTTTCCTTTTCCCTGAGCCAGTTAGAGTTCCAACAAGTGCACTAACCAAATTTTTCCTCATAGAATCATCACCCAGTTCATAAACAATACTAAGGCCCTGAGATGCCAACTCTTGTGTAAGTTCATTTTGCTCACCAATAAGGTGAGAGAATGCTTCCTGCAATACAAATAACTTTTTGAGACTCCATGAGCTAATAAATACTGTGACCTCTATGAAAATTCTAGGCATGACACATCTTGTAATAAAATAAATCATGTTATACAGACTTGTGAACAAACATTTCCTATACTCAGCACAGATATCTGCAACAAAATACCCCTGATTAAGCTTATAAGTAGAAATCAAAATGGATGATATCTCTGTACGTTTTGCCAATTATTCCAAATCCGTGACAAACACAAGACCCTTTTCTCACACTTATAGAAATGCACCTATTTCAGCTCATTGGTACAGGTAAAACAGGAAAATTCCGAGATAATAAATACATCATGAAACCCAAAACTCTGCACCAATTCAGGTACAATGTAATACAAACTAACCTAACAACAATCATGGCTAAATTAAAAAAGCCCATGAAGAACCAACCTTTACAACAAACTAATAAAGCAATAGAGTATCTATTTGGTTTTGGACATGGTAAAAGTTAAGCACTCTAGTAGAGATAGCATCCAGCAACTCAAATATGACATGTGGCATCAATAATGCCATCCCTATCTATGAGACTATAAAAATCCACGCCGAACAGGGCAAATATGTTCATCAAACATTTGTGCAAAAAATATGCACCTTCAGAGGCTCAAATTATAAATCCAAGAATAGTATGTTTGAGTAACTTCGTGCAGGAGGAGACAGCAAATATGAAGCATTTATTATATTTCTTGAAAATATCAACAGCAAAAACTTGTTGGAACCACAGTCCCAGTTTTAGGATATCCCAAAATATATCATTCCCACCCTCTACCAGCAGCATCCCAATGTATTTTGCCTAGGAAAACAAATCCAGAGACTCCCAAAAATATTGAACTCAAGTAAGAATCCAATCAAGCTAGTTGGACTGCAATATTTGATGCTATTCATCAATAAGTGAAATCAAGAACCTTTCCGTGTTCAATAAAATGTGTAAGCATAAACCTGGATATCTGGAAGCAATTGCTGAATGCTTGTATGATGGCCACAATAAATAGTAAGTGATAGTAACCAGACAGTTCCAGCACAACGTTCCTCTTTTCTGCTACTGTACAGAAGGGCATCAAATAGTTTTCTGGTAATTGCATCTCTAACTGTAACATGGCATTCTTCGTTGTTTTCAAATTCATTTGAAGTGATCCTTCTCAGAGATGAAGAAGTGTCTCCCATCAAGAAATTAGAACTCATTGAGAGTGAAGAATAATTAGTTTTGAGAATCAAATGAGTGGTGACAGGAACACCTCCCCACAAAAATGCAAGGGCTTCTCCAGCAGCAAATAAGATGTCTTCAACCTGTTAAAATTTTTGAAGTAGACAAAAGAGATGTTCAGTCTACTTACTCCTAATGCAATTCTATGATATACAGTTCATTTAAAACGAAAAGTGGCAAAGGGGGACTAGGATGCAAGAAGAATCCTGATTCTTGAATTATCACCTAAAGACTTCACCCACCTTAGATCGAGAAAGGCTAAAAATCAGATCAAGAGCAATTTTTAGATGTGAAGAAGATGACTCCTTTACACACATGTGCCCCAATGCAATAACAGTTTTTTGGACTGCTTTGATATCATCACCAGAGAGCAGCTTGCTTAATTTGTCAAGCAAAATAGTCCAAATGGAAACTGCAGGTTAGTTTAAGAAAAATGGTATTATCAATACAAGTGTGCATTTCCAAACAATTAAATCACAAATATTTATCAAGTACATATCATTTCACCTTCAGTAGAGTCAATAAGAAGTGGAGGCAGTGGGATGCAGATTCCAATATGACCCAGTGCTTGCATTGCCAACGAAGCTAATGTAGCGGTCTCTTTATTGATTACATCAACCAAACATTTCAATACACTTTGAAGCATTGATTCTGACATCTGATTCAACATTAAAGGAAAAGTACACAGATTAATAGTGAAGGCAATGCAACACATCTGCCACCAAAAATTTCATTTTCCATGATGTGGCATTTGAGGAAAAATTTACTCAAAATACATCATGCAGCAAGTAGATTATCATAAATTTTACATTACAATCATTTGACATACCACATAGTAACATACCAACTGATTCCTCCACAGAATTATGAACAAAACAAACTAATCATGTCAGATCTGAATCTGCTTCTATTCAAAATATTGTTATGAACACTCTATATAAATGCACCGGAATGATCGTGTTAAACGAGACACACGAAATCATTGGGGAAAAATATGTTAATAGAAACAATTGATATGAGTGCCTATATATACACAAAGGACTAAGCTAATTAAGGTAACCTCATTTAATGCCCTAGATCTCCACAAATATATACATATTGATATTATTCTAACACTCCCCCTCAAGCTGGAGCATAGATATTGATCATGCCTAGCTTGTTACAAAGATAGTCAACCCTAACTCCATTAAGTGTCTTCGTAAAGATGTCCCCTAATTGATCCTCAGTTTTCATATAACCTGTCGAAATTACTCCTTGTTGGATTTTCTCACGAACAAAGTGGCAATCAATCTCAATGTGTTTGGTTCGCTCGTGATAGACTGGATTAGAGGCAATATGAAGCGCAGCTTGATTATCACACCATAACTTGGCAGGTATTGAAGCCTTCAAACCTACTTCATTTAGGAACTCACGAACCCAAACTATCTCGCACGCAGCCTTGGCCATAGCTCTATATTCAGACTCTGCACTAGAACGTGAGACTACGTTTTGTTTCTTACTTTGCCAAGAAATCAAATTTCCCCCAAAGAAAACGCAATAGCCTGAAGTAGATCTTCGGTCTTCTTTCGAACCTGCCCAATCAGCATCACAAAAACACTCAATCTGATCATGACCATGGTCACTATACACAATTCCACGTCCAGGTGCACCCTTCAAATAGCACAAGATCTGCTCTACTGCCTTCCAACGATCTACAGTTGGTGATGAAATATACTGACTCACAACACTTACTGAATAAGCAATGTCAGGACGTGTCATTCTGAGGTAGTTCAATTTTCCAACCACCCTTCTGTATCTTCCAGGATCATCAAATACATCACCTTCTTTCATGAGCTGTAAATTGGGAACCATAGGAGAGCTGCATGGTTTAGCTCCCAATTTTCTTGTTTCAGAAAGTAAATCTAGCACATATTTTCTCTGAGACAAGAAAATTCCCTTCTTACATCTACTCACTTCAATACCAAGAAAATATTTAAGTGTCCCCAAGTCTTTGGTAGTGAATTGAATAGGAAGGAAAGCTTTCAAAGATGCAATCCCTTTAGGATCACTTCCAGTGATTACAATATCATCCACATACACTGCCATCAATATAATACCCCTCTCAGAATTCATATAGAAAACAGAATCATCAGATTTACTTTGCTTCATACCGAACTGCACGAGTAAAAGTGCCAAACCATGCGCGAGGACTCTGTTTCAAACCATACAACGACTTTCGAAGATAACATACCTTATTAGTCTCCCCCTGAGCAACAAATCCAGGTGGTTGCTCCATATAAATAGTGTCAACAAGATCGCCATGGAGAAAAGCATTCTTGATATCCAATTGGTGTAAA
>JAPKLY010000073.1:1392915-1418099 GCA_026898435.1 Prunella vulgaris | reverse complement strand
CAAGATCGCCATGGAGAAAAGCATTCTTGATATCCAATTGGTGTAAAGGCCAGTGATGGGTAGCTGCCAGTGATATCAAAAGTCTAATCGAGGTGAGTTTGGCAACCGGAGAAAAAGTATCAGAATAATCAACACCATAAGTTTGAGCATATCCTTTAGCAACAAGGCGGGCTTTCAGACGAGCAATAGATCCATCAGGATTGACTTTGATAGTAAACACCCATTTGCAACCAATAGGTCGTTTACCCGCAGGAAGATCCACTAATTCCCAAGTACCGGTTGAATCTAATGCATGCATCTCCTCAATCATGGCATTACGCCAACCAGAATGGGCTAAAGCTTCATGGACAGTTTTAGGAACAGTCTCAAGTGAAGAAATCAAAGCTTGAGAAGAAGGAGACAAGTGATCATAGGAAACAAAAGATGAAATGGGATAAGTGCAAGAGCGTTTACCTTTTCGAAGAGCAATAGGAAGATCATCACTTGGAGAAGGATCTGCCGACGAAGACATTGGCGCATCGGGACATAAAACTGGCGAAGCAGGAACCAAATCAGCAATAGGAGTGGTAGATGGTTGCGGGCGTCGAGAGTATGTATGTAGGATAGGAGGTTTAGTGGACTCAGGTGGAGGAAGAACCGTTGGAGTAACTGAGTATACCAGAAAGTCTGTGTCCTCCCCCTCAATGGGAGGAGAAGGGGATTGAGAGAAAGGTGTATGTTCAGAGAACGCAACATCAGCAGACACAAGATATCTGTTGAGACTAGGACAAAAACACCGATACCCCTTTTGTACCCGAGAATATCCCAAGAAAATGCACTTCAATGACTTAGGGTCAAGTTTCGTGACATGAGGCCGAACATCCCGAACATAGCATGTACAACCAAAAATTTTAGGTTTTACCGGAAATCGAGACTGAGATGGGAACAAGATATCAAAAGGGGACTCGCCCCCTAGAACCGAAGAAGGCATGCGATTGATGAGAAAGCAAGCAGTGGAGACAGCATCAGCCCAAAAAGGTTTAGAAACATTCATTGCAAACAACAATGCTCGAGCAGTTTCAAGAAGATGCCTATCTTTTCTTTCAGCCACACCATTTTGAGATGGTGTGTCAACACAAGACGTTTGATGAAGAATACCATTTTGCAACATATATTTGTGAAATGTGTCAGAAAGATATTCCTTAGCATTATCACTTCTCAAAATTTTCACAGGCAAACCAAATTGAGTCCTAACCTCAGCACAAAAGGCAGAAAAATGGGTAAATAACTCAGAACGATTTTTCATCAAATATAACCATGTCATACGAGAATAATCATCAACGAAAGTAACAAAATAACGGAATTCGGGTTTCGATGTAATAGGACATGGACCCCACACATCAGAATGGACTAACTCGTTTGTTGACTCGAGGACTTAAGCTGACACGATGGTGTTTTGCAAAATGACAGGATTCACAATCTAAAGATGACAACTGAGAAAATTGTGGACACAATTTCTTCAACGAAGGAAGTGAAGGATGACCTAACCGACAATGTGCATCCAAGGGGTTGATGGTTCCTGCACATGCAACTGATTGTTGTGTATCAAGGATGTAAAGACCACCTGATTCATGTCCCTTACCAATGATCTTCTTCGTCGTGAGATCCTGAACCAAACAATAATCTGGAAAAAATGAGACACTACAATTAAGGTGACGTGTAAGTTTACTCACAGACACTAAGTTAAACGAGAGAGAAGGAATGTTAAGAACAGATGATAAGGACAGTGAAGATGTTGGGTTAACAGTTCCCGATCCAATGGCGCGAGATTGTGAGCCATCAGCTAGGGTAACAGAAAAGTGGGTAGTATGTGAGTCAAAGGTAGAGAAAAATTCTGAGTTACCTGTCATATGATCTGTGGCACCAGAATCAATAACCCACTTGGAAGATGAGGAGACAAGGCATGCATTAGGTTTACCTGACTCAGCAATGGTGGTGACTGAACTGGCTTGTAATTGCATCAATTTTGCATACTCACGAGCAGATATAGTGACATACTCACTAGAATGGCCAGAATTGCTGCCACTAGCAGCCACACGAGTGGACGAAAGCGGCTTCTTATTACGTAACTTTGGACAATCTCGCTTGATATGTCCAATACTATGACAGTAACGGCACTCCATAATAAAGTAACAATGAAATCAGAATTTTTGAAAAAAAGATGAGCAAAAAGAATTTGTACCCAAACCGAAATCACACACCACTCGGATGCTGACTCAAACAGGTACACCAACGGAAAGGTCTCGACGAGACGAGTTGAACCAAATCAGCCGGAGAAAAAAATCCGACCAAGCACGGGCCCCCACGCGCCAGCAGAAGAAATCTGCCCAGAAACAATCGCCCGGCGCGTGAGACTCACACGCGCCGGTGCCGGAGCTGAAACTTCTGGCGAACTGTCGCCGTGCGATGCCTCACCTCCCTGTGCCGGCGGTGTCGACCGGTGATGGCCGGAACAGGTCGAACCCAAAAACCCTAGGTTTTTTACTTTTTTTTTTTTTCTCTCCGAAAATTAAGCCCTAAATCGTACCGTGCTCTGGTACCATGTTAAACGAGACACACGAAATCATTGGGGAAAAATATGTAAATAGAAACAATTGATATGAGTGTCTATATATACACAAAGGACTAAGCTAATTAAGGTAACCTCATTTAATGCCCTAGATCTCTACCAAATATATACATATTGATATTATTCTAATAGATCGAAAGGACATGACTCAAAGAAAACGACTCCACATTCATAGGCATGACTGCAATGAATCATAAGGCATATGAAAGAAATGGAAACCAGAGAGGAGACAAGGCATAAACAAAAATAAGAATAAGTGAAGCATGTGGATGAAAGAAGACAAGGAGCACGATCAGAAAATTTCATCCGGAAATACATATTTTTATCTAATCTTCTGGTTCTACATGTAAAAGTAAAGGTTCTTCAGGTTCAACATGCAAACCACATCATCCCAAAACAATCGTTCCCTGATTCTCATGACTATAAAAAGCAGCAGCATCCAGTATGTAGCTCACATTGATTGGTCACTACAATCTTGCTTCTCCATTGGATAAACAAATTGACAAAACAGGACTGAAAAGAAAAGAACAGAAGAAACATGTTGCACTTCAGAACAAGACATGGACATTCCAATATGAAAGAGAGAGTATCACATGAGACCAAAAACAGGACTAATGAATAGTTGAATACACAACACCAAATATAAAGTCAAATCATATGTATGTGCATGAATGTAGCAACACTACGGAAACGTGAACACCCAACACATTTATTTACTAAGCAAATGTAAATATCTCTTCACACGTTTAGATAGGGAAAATAAATGAAATGCTTGTGCCTCAGCAGCATTCAGAAAAATGAACAACTTACAGGAGGAGTTCTTAACAAGCAATTTGCTGTAACATATCCTATAGCACTTAGTGTACCATGTTGTGCCTCAAACCTATAGAATACAAGAACCCAATCAGCAATGATGCACTAGTAGAAATCAAGGGAACTATTGAACTTTTAAAGGTGAAAGATGCTGAGGAAAACCTCAATTTTTGTGTTCCACCAACTGAAGATATTACTTCAGTAATAAGTTCAGTCGAAGCGGCCACGGGAAGGGCGGAGGATGCAATACCAAGTAAACGTGCCATGGATTCACGTGTATCATAGTCCAGATGACCCAAATATTGTTTGAGCCATAAAACTTTTTGCGCATAGCGAGAGGCTATCATCTAATATCCAAGAAAAGCAATCAGAAAACAGATTTCCAAATATTTCTTTTGCAAAAGCTCCATTACATCTACCTGGGGGAAATGAGATCCCAAAGTAATTAGTGCCTTGGAAGCTGATGCATGCAACTCAACAGAACCTTCATATGTCATAGCATGTTCCAACAGTACACATAACCTTTCCGCAGAGTGTATATACCCAGAGTCTTCAGCTAAGTTAGTTTGAGCTGCTTCTGTCTCGAAGCACTTCAACAAAAACTTGACCATAGCCACGTAAGTCTTAGACGGGAAAAGAAGTTTTATATCTCCAACCCCAGTGGAATCTAAGATAGCTGGCTGCTGCTCTAAAATATAAGTCAGCATCTCCGACAGCTTTGGATACACAACAGAGTCGCTTTGCGATGGAGAATTTCTATGCGCTTCACCAGGAAACAACCCTTCCAATGCCATCTCCCTGTGCATATTATAAAGTTGGAGTTGTTTAACGTCAACACTTTAAACTTCATATAACAAAAACAACCAATTAAGTTTCTGCAGATACATGGAGTAACAAAGATTTGCATGCCCATTTTTCCTATCAGATCCCCCTGGGAAGCAGAGATGCAACCACAGAGGGGATTGGGGCCCTCCAAGACAGATACCTAAACTTCAGCAAAGTCATACAACACCTCTCAAATTGTGGTGCATGCAGATATTACGAGAATTAGTTCCTCGATGTTTCTCTACCTGGGGTAGAGCACGTGGGGTATGTTAAAGGAAACTTTAGCTACTATAATTTTCTTTCATTTTCTATGGGGAAAAGATGACCTGTAATAAAGCCAGTATTAAGCTATCATTGGCAGTCTTAGCTCTAAAAATTTATCAATAGTCATATAGGCATGTAGTTAAGTTTTTATGTTCAACAACTAATTTCCAATGCATTTAGGCCTCTAAGTTGCAAGACATGTTCATTCACAGCGCAAGAGAATGACCAAATAGACGCACGATAACAATCATGTATGCAATCCTAAATCCTTACAAATCAAAAGACCAATCCGTAGCTAAGTCATACAAAGATAATTCCTTGAACAAAATGTGACCCAAGGACCATAAACATATTGTGTGTTTATTCTTATTCAAATTTCATCTACAGTTACACAATTGTTCTCAAACGCTCTTCTATTTGTTTCTAACCAAATAGACCAAGTAACAACTGTAACTGCAATTGTTCATAGCAATTTGCCTCTTTTAATGGAGCCCCCCCCCCCCTCCAAATTCAATTGAATTAACTCCAAAACAGTGCCAGGAGCCCACTGAATTTCTTAATTCACTCGCCACCCTCAACCATAATTCCTTAGGAAAAGGACAGTGAAGAAATAGGTGATTAAGATACTCCAAAGCAGAAATTCTCTTTCCAAATATAAGGAGCAGGAGTTCCACCATTCCAAATTATGTTCAAATATTCAGCGTGCTCCAAATTATGTTCAAATAAAATTATTCATAGAGGCCAGGGTATTCGAGATACAGTAGGTTTTACATGAAAATGATTCATGATAAGCTTATCATGAAACAATTTTAAAATATCATATATTTGACCATGAATATCAAAAATCTAATCAGAAGTATCAAAAGTTGGGGTCAATATAATCTATAACAATTGCAATATAATACCATGACCCAGATTTTTTATACTTCTAGTCAAATGCTTGATACGTTAAAATTGTTTCATGACAAGCTTATCATAAACTATTTTCATATAATAATTTGCCTTCAAGAAAATATTTCGGGAGAAGAAATTATTTCTTTTCCTAATATATGGAGCAGAAATTCCACCATTCTGAATTATGTTCGAATAATGTTATTCATACTGGGTATTCAAGGTAATATTTTGGGAGAAGAAATGATAAAATGATTTTTTACAGGAAAATATACCACACATTAGGAAGAAAATGTGTTAAAAAATGTGAATCTTTTAGGTTGTATTTTAGGAGAAGAAATTGAGAGAAAAATCTTGTGAGGATCAAAAAACTCCTTGAGGTGATATGTTTGTTTTGGGTTGTAAAAACCAAGATTTAGATTTTGAAATTTAAAAAACGGTTCTATTCAAATTTCAGAAACTGGTTTTAAAAAATCACCTCTACCACACTATACACTAACTATCACATTACTCAAAAAGTAAAAAACAAACATCAAATTTACCGTTTATCAGGATTTTAAAGTCCTCAAGATTTCAAAAACTGATTTATTAAAACCACTTAAACCCAAAAGAAACATAAGGCATGATTGGTACGATGAAATACAATTATGGTTGAAATGAACTTATAAATGGAATAGAGATGGTAAATAAATTATATAAGGATGATAATTCTTATGTTCGGTAAAGACCGGGAGTGAAATTTAATTATTAAGTGAATTATTGTTGTTATTGAAATTTTTATTACTATTAATTATTCTCTTCGTTCCAATTTTACTAAGAAGACTAGCACATAACTTTTTACATGGGTTTCAAAAAATATTAGTTGTTTAAATAGAAAGTATAAATGTTGGAGGGTACATGAGGTGTTGTGGTGCCAATTTATAAAAACAATCCATGGCAATTTGTGTAATTAAAGAGATGTTTGCAGGGTGACGATAAATTGTTACTCCCTCCGTTCCGAAACTATTTTCACACTTGGAGATGACACACGAACCAAGGAAAAATGAGTATGAGAGTTTAAAATTAAATAATAATATAAAAAATTGTACTCCCCCTGTCCCACAGAAATTTGCATTTTCCTTATTTGAACATCCCAAAGAAATTTGCACACTACTAAAAAAAGAAGTACTACCTCCGTCCCGTAGGAATTTGCACCCTACGGGACAGCACATTTTTTAAGAAAAATATGTTTTATATATAAAGTAGTGGCATATGGGTAAATATGTGTATAAGTTTGTGAGTATGCACGCAAATCAACTAAACTTCATTAATAATTAAATTAAAAGTTAATTATATTTTATTTTTATTTATCTTGAATTAAAATTTGATTTTTGAAAAATTAATTTCTTAGTTTTAACTATTTTAAAGATTTAATGGATTTTTTAACTATTCGTTAAACATTTAATTGGATTATTTGAAGATTTAGTTGATTTATTTTAATATTTTTTTTAGATTTTATCATTTATTTATTTTAATTTAATTATTCAAATATTTATCTGACTTTTAAAAATTTATCAGAGTTTAATTGATGTTTTTGTTTTTAATTACGATTTTATGTGTAATTTTTTTTTTTTAGAAATTGACCGATTCAAACTTAAAGAACTAATATAAAAATTAAATTCAACAAAACTTAGAAAAAATTAAATTAATTCATCTCATATTTATATAAGGATAACTAAGTTTTTTTATGCATATCTATTTTTGTCTCTAAAATAATAGGGTATATTTAGAAATTTTTATGGTATGAATAGTAGAACTCTACAAAAATTGGACGGACAAAAAGGAAAAGTGGGCAAACTAAAATTGGACGAATAGAGTATTAGTTATTATTATTAATTGTTGAATTTATTATTATTAGTTTAGATTTATACTAGCTATTATACTCCTTCTGACCCACTAAAAACTTTCTATTTTTTCATTTTGGCCTGTCCCGCTACAAACTTCTCATCCTTTTTTTGGCAATCATCTATTACTTTTTACTTCTTATTTGCATCACTTTTTGCATTAATACATACTTTTTTTTATTTTCCTATCACATCATTAGTACTACAACTATTATTTTAACACATGCTTAATTTGTGTGCCTAAAATATACGAAAAAATTATAGTGGTACGGATGGAATAATTCTTTATTATACAGATGAGATCATTGGACTTATATATTATTATTAAAGATTGTAGAATTATTATTACTCATAAATGTTTATTATTGATTTTTTTAATTTAAATATTATTAATGTTTTATTTTTCATATATTATTAATAAGTATTTTGTTATTATTGATTTTAATTTTAATATTTAATTGATTATCGGATCACCGTTATTAATAATATTTTTCATGTATACAAATATTATTGTTGTTGAAATTATTAATATCAAACATTGAACTTGTTATTGATTTTTATGTTAATAATAACAACAATTTTATTACTATTATTGATCATTAAAATTATTAATAATAATTTTTTATTATTACTGATTATAAATTTTTAATAAATATTTTATGATTATTATTAATGCTTCTCCGTCCAATCCTCCTAGACCTCCTTTTCATTTTTGAATGTCCAATAAAATCCGCAATCTTTCCTAGGAAGGCAATACTTACACTATCAACTTACAATCTTTTTACTTTATACCTAATATACCCACGTTCTTAAAACTTGTGCAAAATTAAAATTGGACGGAGGAAGTAATAATTATTGGAACTACTAATTTGGAAATTTTCATTCCATTGTCTGCTCATTCCCGCAAATAATCATGCTGATAGAGTTTGTGACAACTACAAAGATCAATTAATTCGTGATTCAAGCCAAGTAAACAAAAAGAAAGGTACTTCAGTCTGCAGTCTGACAATGATTGCTCAAGCACTATTAGAAGATGACAAGTTACCTTATGTCCAATTTTGAATCTGCTGCTCCAAGCATACAAATAAACCTGCTGGGACAATGCTTCAAATCGAATAAGGATGTTGCCCATCTCACAGCACAAAAGCGAACTTCACTTTGTTCCTTGTGAGGAAAAGGAGAATCAGGTTTATGCTTATAATAATAATTTTAATGCACTTTGACACTTCTATTAATGCACATACCACTTGGGAATTTTGCAACAGCAGCAACTCCACGTCTTTTAATATCTTTGTGGGAGCATCCTGAGACTCAAAGCACATCACCATCAAAACAAAAGCTGACATAACGTTAAAACCTTGCAATCCAATTTATTTCCTAGTAAAAAACTTTACCCAGTGAAGCTTTTCACTAGAATTATGTTTTGGTACTATAGTATTCTTAAATTAAATTCCTTTTTAGAAGCTAATTAAATCTTTTAAACTTCAGCTGATCATCAATTAAATTTAAAGCCAAATCACTTTTTGTTTTTGTTAGTTTTAGAGTCCGTTTGACTAAACTTATTTTAGACATCTTATGAGTTATTTTAAGAGCTTATAAGAAGTTAATTTTAAATAGTTTATAAATGGTCAAAGTATTTGGCTAATACAAGTTCTTTGATAATTTATCATAATTTATATTTAAATTTAATTTTACTATAATATAAATTTATTTTATTTTTTATGTTAAAGTAGAGGTGGGGGAGGGGCGGGGAGACCCGCTGGGTGGGGGTGGATGTGGTGAGTAAAATAAGTTAGGACATCCCAACTCATTTTTTTTTTATAGTTTATAAGTTATAAGGTGCTTATTTTAAGTTTTTATAAAGCTGTCAAACATCTCATTTTATCAAATGCTTTGAACATCTCATTTTATCAAATGCTTTGAGGATGCTTATAAGCTCCCAAACAGCTTATAAGTTGTTTTAAAGAGCTTATAAACTCAGTCAAACACCTCTTAATTCTTATGGAAAAAAAAACACACACACACACACTAATTCACACCTTATATTTGTATATATAGTCAAATGTTTCGAAAACCATTTATTATGAAAACTGGGGCATGACTAAATGGTAAACAATTGAATAAACAATAAAGTGGCTATAACACCTTATATGCAATGGAAAGAGAAGATGTTGCTTCCTGAACAATCACACGCAGATACTGCTCCTCATGCTTCAGGGCATCAAAGAGTCGAACGGCTATATCAACTTTATCCCTATCAGTGATAACCGGTAAAACATCATTGAACCCAATATAATTTCAGCAATTAGGTAACAATGTAATTGGAAGAACAAAACCAAAAAAATAGTTACCTAAAGAGTTGAGGCATGCGCTGTGCAAGTAATCCTATTGCTTGATAACAAAAACTTCTAGTCTCCCTAGCAATAGCATCTGGAAGCATGAGATGACAATAATCAGGACTGATGAAATTATGAACCAAAATGTAATTCTAATTTCTAAGTTCTCCAAGTACTGAAGACCACCATTTGGCAACAAGCATAGAGGTAGCGACCTGAATTTAAAGATGAAAAATTATCAAGGGTTTTCAAAATTCCAGTAAGTATAACAGGTCCCATAAGCTTTAATTGATCCATTCTGGCCTGCACAGAAAATGAATGCAAACACGGTTGGAAACATAAACCAATATGCATCCAGTGGACTGGAGAAGCATTTGTACTACAGACTCGTACAATAAAGAAGCAATTGGGAAGATGTGATCAAATTATAGATAAATCAATTTTAATCACTTCAAGATAAACATACTAAAATATTAGAGTTGGAGCTTGGAAAGAGCATGCAAGACCAGGAGGGACATGAGATAACTTTCTTAAAACAGTTAAAAGAACTCATGAATTGAAAGTATATCATATCAGACCAATACTCTATTAGTGCGGTGGATTCAGAAGCAGCACAGGTTGTAGTTCAATGACAACTGTATCATAAAACAATTAGGATGTTCGAGAAGAGAACAATTTTTTTAAGAGAGACATATTATCATTTAACTGACTATTTTCAGCACACCCCCTCAAGTGCAGTTGGTTACTTTTTATTAAAGCCTTGCACGAGGGAAATTCTCTTTATATGAGCAATGATGGGGCTTGAACACAGTACATTTTGCCTGGTTCAGATATCAAGCTGAAGGATCACATGCTATGCTAGGTTGAATAACCCCATCATGTAAAAGCTTAAGTTATCGAGAGGGGCACCATTTTAACATTAGTTTTTTCTTCAACAGTAGTAGTAGAATGACGTTCAACAGATGACAGCCTCTAACTGTGAATACCAGAATTTGAAATTCATTATAAAGAATTTAAAAACAAGGTTTTCTATCATGAGTTCACAAGAGAAGAACTGCTGCAATGAGACATTACAATTCCTAGCTATTATGCCAATAATTCTTTTTCTTTTCTTGTTTAAACTATGAAAAAATTCCACTTATCCATGACATTCAATGTAAAGTCTTAATAGCTCAGTGTTGTATATGAGATGCATCAAGATGCACATCAACCACTTACATGTTTGAAGACCCAAACTGTAAACTCCATACCCAATTGCTTCAACCTGGAAGTGGAATCAGTCCCTGAATAAAGCAATAGTATAAGAATCAAAACAGCAAGGAGGTACTTTAAGGAACCCAAAGGACAAATTATAACCTCAGTTCAGGAGTTTCTGAGTACATTAATTTACAAATAATATTCAAAGCATTTTTAATATGTTGCTGCTTTCTTTCTTACTAACAAAAAGTTACTGGATTCAGCCCATTCCTATAAGGTGTGTGTTAGAGACAAGGGAATTGTCAAACGGAGAAGAATGAATAATATGAAAAATCGCAAACCCAGGAATAAATCCAGTCAACAACAAAGCTGCCCAACAATTGTTTTTCCAAGAGAAGATCTAATCTCACCCTAATAAGCTATTAATACTTTATTAAGCCCATGGACATGCCCATAAGACTTAATAATTCAGGTTACTAATTAATAACACAATATAAATGAAATATATTAAGAGGCCATGGCCCACACCATTTTTTTTTCTATTCTTCGATAAAGGATAGGCATATCAGGTGCACTACCAATTATGACCAATGTATATGCCGGTTTATTGGTTATATTCACCCTCCTCCTGGTTCCAGGGCCAGTACAGGCTGATAATCTGATATCTATTTTCATATATTTATTAACTGACGGCAAAAAATTACCTAAACCTTTCCATATATTAAGTAAGCATGTCACACGTGAAAAGTTGTTGAAAGTTCACATGTCAAGATAACACCAACATAACTGTGATAAGAAATGCCCAGTCTTTCATCCTATAGTTAAATGAATATTTATCAGCATAAAAGAATATTATGCTGTTCAACCGGTCAGGACGAACTGACAAAGACATCTTGATATATTCATATACAGTTATCACTACAGTAGCAACCATAATAGTTCTTATTTTCTTTTTGAATTTCAGTAAAAGGATATAATTCAGCAAAAGATTACAGATAACAGAAAGATGTAAAGAAGACAATCCAAGACTCAGTATTTCATCATAAATAACACATAACATCTCTTTCAAACAAAAAGGGACTGATATATCTCTATCTTCTAGATGATAAGTTGATCAACAAGGAACACCTACAGTGTAAAAAACATGTTAAAGCATCTCGTTACTCATATAATCTGATAACTCAATTTATACTCAAAGTTAAATATAAAGCAGACACTAAACTTGGTCATCTAGTTTCAGGTGGATACACATGTAAGTAAAAGGTTCAATTCAATACATCCAATCATATGAATGATCCACTACCTCATATCATCACGGAACACTCTTTATTTTCTTCAATAAAGTTGAAGTGCTAATAGCCCTAGGGTTTCAATCTGTTCTTTAAGTCGTCTAGGAAGCATTTAGAAATCAGAGATCTAAGTTCAAAATTACAATGAGAAGTTAGATAATGAAAAGTAAGAAACATTCATTCTAATTCCATTCAGAAATTAAATTTCATGTCAATTTACTGGAGAGTAAATGTGTTTAACCATTAAATAAAATTGTCAGAAAATTAAGCAAGCCATATATAGTTATTGTTTTAGAACATCCACATGCAGGAAAAATGAGAGTAAAAACCACTGGTATAAATCATCCAGACAATACACACATAATTTGACATACAAGGTTGGGGCATTCCTCTATGAATAGGATAAAGAAATTAGAACAATTTTGGTACATAAATATTTGCTGGTAAGCTCTAATGCAGGAATAAACAGTCAAGATCTGCAGTACAACAGAATACAGAAAGTTTCCAGCTTACCAAATATGCACCCAAAAATGCACTGCAAAGTTGATGGGAAACTGTTTGCAGAAGTAATTGATCGGCAAAAAATAGACATCAGCCTCACTCTCAATGCTACACTTCCCGGACTAATTTTGGAATCTGGAGAAATGTTTGCAGTGGCAGCAGTTCCTACATGTCATGAAACAAAGCCTCAGTTCTATAATACAAAAGTTTGGTATTTGCAAATTGAAAGGCAAAAGCAAGTGCCCACTACACAAATTAAAAACCTATATTCAAATATGCCACACCAACATATTTGCGTAAGTAACTTTACAGATAAAAATAAAAAAACATATTTCCAGAAGTGAACAAACTTTTCTCTCCAAACACTGTTTGTAATTTGTATCCAATTCGAAAAAATAGAATGTTTGCTTTAAAAATAAAAATTGAATCACACATAATGTGGATCTAGAAGAGATGAAAAAAAATTTGTTACATACCATTAAATAATAAGAACAGTCTGCTGATCAGATTCTGGTCATCTAAATTCACACCAGAAGTGTTCTTCTTCAAGAGCTCCTCCCCCTTTTTCATAACAGGTTCATGACTGGTGGTACCAAAAAAAAAAACATGCACCATATAAAAATCCAAAAGACAGTTAGCATAAAAATTCTACAGAGTGATTTGTACCTGTCTGCACAAGCAGCTATGTAGATAGGATAAACAAGCTCGGGAGGAAGTTCCAAGGCTTCAATGATGTTCATCATTCCTGCCTACATAATAGAAGTAATGAACAGCCAATTCCATTTGTTTTCGAAAAGGATCATGTTGATCATTCTGAGTGCAGCCAAAGTAAATGCCTTATAGTTTGAATTCATCATTGAACACTAATTAATACTTACTGCATCTAAAATTTCATACCTTTCTATTGCGTAGCATATCATTTACCAGTGGATCTTTTCCAGTAACACGTTCACATTGAAGAGTTGATAGCCCAGCTGGACGTCCTCCACTGCAAAGTTAGCCTTCATCTTAACTTATATCTTTTAAGGTTGAATCAATTTATGCATCAATAAAATTATCAAAATACTAATTAGGTAATACAAATCTAACCTCTGTGGAGATGGCTGATACAAAATTGTATGAAGACAAAATTCAAGAAATATGTCACAGTCCTTTGAACCAACTAATGTCTTATATTTTTCAAGAACTTCATCACTGACTTGAGATCTATGACACTCGCCAATAACCTAAATTCAGAACACCAAAGAAATCAGTCCATGCAATAACTGAGGGATGGCAACAAAATTCAATATTGCTGGCTGCCAAAGGGCATCACTCAGCTTCCAAGGGCATCTGTGAGAACCCATTCATTGAAAATTTTAAATATTGCGGACTTTTTAAGAACTCTTTTAGAAATATACGTGATATAGGATATCTATTAAATAAAAGGATTAGTTTCTACTTCTCTTGAGTGGGACATACAGCAAAACAGGTATTAAGGAAACAGAAGTAATATAATCTATGTGCAGTCCTTCAACAACCAGATTGAAAGAACTTCCTAGAAATTAGGTTTAAGTGAGAATATTAAGGGCCCGATTGGTTAGGGTAATGAAGGTGGAGAATGGAAATGAATGGGGATTCATGAGAATTCATTCTTATTAATAGTGCTTGGTATTATTTTACATGAATGAGATCCTAAAAATAGGTTAAACAAAAGGGTAATCACTAACCCCACAGTGATTACCCCTTTAATGATACTCATTACTATTCTCATCTTAAATTCATACCAAGTGCCCCCTAAATATCTCATAGAACATAGCACCCAAAGAATCCCAATGCTATTCAATTCACAGTGAAGCAACTACCATTATTCCATCTTTACTTGAGCACGTTTCTTTATCAGTAATTGAAGCATAATTGATATATATAAAAGTTCACAATTTGCTCTTAATTAAAGGAGTCAAAAAAAAAAAAAAACAGAACTTTTAAAGAATGCTCTTGGCGGTATCAGGAATTTGGTATCTATTTAGTCAGAGAAAGAAAGGGAAGAAAACATACTCAATTTTTTATTCATTAACAATACGACCTCGTATTCAGAGATAAGTCGTAAGCTAACTTCCCTAAGACAAATTAAGGGAAATATTATGCTAATTAGATCGCTAGAATTCACTAATTATTCTACAACTCATACAGCATGAGTGTTGCAGACTGCACGAGGCCAGATTGGCAATTCCATATTTGAAAATTAACAAAATAAAGGAAAATTAAGGATGTGTTTCATTGAAGGTTTAAAAAGAACTTGGAGCTACGTCATTCTCACACATGCATCTAATTTTGATGTTCAGAAAGCAGCATGAAGTTCTGCTGAAATCATCGAACAGGCTATAGGATTTTCACAAATAATACTTTCTCAGTGATACATGAAAGGAATATTTTAAATAAAAAGTTAGACAAGACAAGTTGAAAGATACCTTTGCTGTGATTCTAAGTAATATATCCTGATGCTGAGGAGGCAACTTTGAAATGTTGGCTAAAAAAACAGGAGCCATCAATTGTTTTTCCTGCAGTTTCATGCCTAGCCCAAGTAAAAAATTTATACTTTTAATCAAAGAGGTCAAGCTTTTAATACGGAATACATACCTCCTTCTGCACACGATCAACTGCCATCTCAATGTACATAATGCAAAAGTTTCTGACCATAGGGGCAGAACTAGATTCGACATACAGTTTCCATAGATCAGATAGAGGTAGACCAATCACAGGCTGGTGCTTTACTCTCTTGTTCACATGACTGAGGATTTCGATAACCTAACAAAGATATGAGTAATATTTATATCAGGTGTACAGAAGCGGAAAGATACTCCAGCCAAAAAAAATGAAACTAGAATGAACAATTTACTTTACTAAAAAAAATGAAACTTTTATTGAGAACAAAATAATAGCTAAAACAAATGAGTTGGCAGCCACCACGCAACCTTAAACACAACTGTTCCCATACTTCAAATATTTCTGTCGATCTTCAAAAATGGCTCTATTTGTACAAAAAAAAATGGCTGTAACCATCACATGATCACACCCATATCTGACTCCTAAAACTAATAGAAATTCTAAGATCATGCAGATAGATCGGTGACCAAATATAGTAATATCCTCTGCAATAAAGACTGCAGAGGCACCCTATTGGCAAGTAGGATACTGTGTCGAGTAACAGTGATCCTACCTTGTATGTGTTAAGAAACCACACAAGGCATCCCTGTATGCTTTTAGGCTGTAACTCACGCCAGACCAAATAATATATATACTATTATATGTGTATTACACTCGGAAAGAGAAAAGAAAAGAAAAGAAAATTATCACTGCTCTCTAAGGATTGCAGTGCATAATAAAGACAGATATATGATAGGAAACCAAGGACACAACGAGATGTATAAATTATGGCTCCACTGCACTTCTAATTATTAATCCCGGCTATCAGACTCAAACAGTCACATATCCGAATAAACAATTAGTCATCATCAAAGTGCAGAAATTCTAAATAGAAAGTTAAGTAACCTGTGATTGACTGTTTCTTTATCACATTAGTTCTCCAGAAAACAACCAGCCAAGGTTCATCATTTACATTCAATAATGATACTGACAATGTTCATTATATCAGGTTAATCAGCAACCAACACCAGACAACCTCTGAAACAGTTTTCATCCCAAATTCAGTTGATAGATTTACTAAAGACCTACTCAAAATCAAATTCAAATACCAAATGACATATTAAAGGAATTCGATTAATTCGTAATTCCTTACACTTCAACGATCCAAGCACAAAATTAAATTTGAATTACAACTTGGTATAGAAGAATTCAGTCTCAAACAAAAAATAAAACTAATTGCAACTTTAATTCCTAAGTCCTGAAAATTGTAAGTTTTCATTGCGGCAAGGGAACATTGAAAACTACGAGAAGAATTAAGCATAAACGAAGATCTTTCAGTAAATACTTTATTTCGGAGAGAGGTGGAAGCAGCAGAGAGGGCGGCGATGGTAAGAGGTAGAATCTTGGCGAGCAAGTCTTGGAGCTTTGAGTCGTCGCAGAGGGCCAATCGCGTCAGCATTCTGTCGAGAAGTTCCTCTTTCTCTTCATCAGACTTTCCTAAGAGCGTTGAGGTCCACGCGCTACCGCCGGAGGTGGAGGAATCTGACATGTTGTTCCTGTGCTTTTGCAGTTTGTCAAGTCCAAAGTTGAAGGGGTGGTGGAATTGAGGCGCAATCGAGCCAAATGAAATGAAAATTATGCCACAAAAGCTTGAGCTTTGCTCAAAAACAAATGAGGGGTTCGGGGTTGTTTTTTTTTTTTTTACTAAAAACAAATTATGAGGGGTGTTTTGTTTCGGCGAGTATTGATTAGTTAGGAGGGTTTATTAGTCCACTATTTTTTGGTATTCTTTTTAAAATAGGTTCTAAAAAAAATTGAATTTATAAATTAGTTCATAATTTTATGTATAAATACTCTCTCTCTCTCTCTCTCAACCCAAGGAAGTGAGAGGATCGATCCATAATGGAGTGCTTTGACGGTGGGGATGCTTCGACGGGGTGAGGGGATGTCGATTTCCAGTGGGCTTCGAACGGCTTTGAGGGGATTGAGGCGGTGGAGGTGCAGTGGGAGAAAGAAAAAGGGGGCAGTCGGGGCTGTAGAGGGGTGGCGATGGGGAAGTGGTGGTACAAGCTACACGACGGTGGATGCGTTTGTAGGCTACCATCAAAATCCAATAGCGGGGGAGGATGACAAGCACACAACGTTCCTGCTGAGAATGATATGTTTAGTTGGAAGAGAATGTCTTTCAGTCTGAAGAACGCTAGAGCAACTTACCAGCGTTTGGTGAACATCAACATGATGTTCACCAATCAGTTCGGCAAAACTATGGATCATTCACGAGCACAAGTGCAGGAACTGGGATAATATTGATCGGTCATGACAGTCAATGCTTCATAAATGCAATACGTTTCAGTTTTCCAGCGACCAATAATGAGACGGAGTATGAAGTTTTGGTGGGAGGACTTGAGCTTGTGTTGGCAATCGGAGTCAGGAGTCTGCACATCTTCATGGATTCACTGTTGGTAGTGAATAAGTTAAAGGGGAAGTATAAAGCCTGAGGCGAGCAAATGGTGAAGTATCAAGATCTAGTGGTCAGTTTATGCGAGAAATTCGAGCAGGTTTTCATCGAGCAAGTGCCTCACAAACATAACTCTTATGCAGATGCTATTTCGAAACTCGCGTCTTCTGTAGGGGCAGCTGATTTCGCCAACATTCAACTAACAAAGTTGTCTTCACCATCCATCAATAGACAGGAGGTCGGCTCTCTAGAAGAACTTGGTGACACTTGGATGACTCCTCTCGTGGTACACTTGAAAACTAGAGTCCTTCATGGAGATTCGTTCTCCTAAATGACCAACTATATAAACAAGGTTTCAATATGTCTTAAATACATTTCTCCTGAGCAAGGAAAAAAGGTTTTAGCTGAAATCCACGATGGCATCTGCAGAAATCATGTAGGGGGCGATCCCTAAAACCATGCAACAGGGCTACTTTTGGCTGATGCTTAGGAAGGATGTCGTATCATATGTTAAAGCATGCCATCAGTGTCAGGTCAATGGGTCAAGCATCAGGCAGTCTCCAAAGCTCATCAGATAAATGTTTAGCCCATGCTCATTCGCCCAGTGGAGTATCGATCGGCCCACTGCCCAAGGGAGAAACAAGTTCGCCATAGCTGTCATTGATTACTTTACCAAGTGGGCAGAGGTGAAACCCCTCCCCAAGATCAACCGTAGTCATGTTAACAAATTTATATAAAAAAAAATTAATTTGTAGATCCAGGCTCCCACAAGCTATTATCTCTGATAAAGGGAAGCAATTCAACGGCTCAGAGATGACAAAATTACGTGATAAATGGAAAATAAAAAAATTATATTCACTTCCATACCTTCCTCGGTCGAACGGCCAAGTGAAATCAGTCAACAAAATAATCAAGCACATCCTAAAGCCTAAACTTAAGGATCGCAAGGGCAAATGGGCGACTGATCTCCCTGACGTTTTATAGGTGTATCGAAGGACCACGAGGAACTCCGTGGGTGAGACTTCTTTGGCCCTAGCTTTACAATAACTCCACGAAGCGGTCATACCCTCCGAGGTTGTCATCCCAAGTTACAAGACTTTACAAGAGATTAACAAAGAAAATGATCTGGCTCGAAAGATAGATCTGGATATGATCGAGGAGCGAAGACTAACTTCAGCCCATAGAAATGTAACTTACAAGCAGCAAACTGAAAAATACTTCAACTCTAAGGTCAAGCTTAGGAATTTCAGTATTGGAGATCTCGTGCTTAAGAAGACAAACGACATGGCCAAAAAACATTTGACCCTAATTAGTGTGATTTTTGTTTGAAATTTTGTGTGCTTTAATTGTCTAATTTTATTCGATTTCTTGTATTATTTTACATTAATTGGACTAATTGCATTTGATTTTAAAAAAGAGATTATTTTGTTATTTTGTAGAAATTGAAATTTTTTAGAACAAATAATTCATTTAATTTTTTATTTGAGTCCACTGAGAAAAATGGAATCGAAGAAGGAGAAAAATTAAATGAGCTCATTTTTGTTCATTATTTTTGGCTCATGTGAATTGCAAATTTAAGAAGCCCAATTCGATGGCTTGTGAATCCATTCATGTTGTCCATATTTTAGAACCCTATTTATGAGTTAGTAAATTAATTGAAAATGAGCAGGATAATTGTTGAAGAAAGTAACTATGGCCCCACATTCATTTATTGATTAAGGGCTCATTTGGTTAATTAAATAAATTAAATTATTTTATTTAATTTGATGTTTGGTATAATGGGTCCAGGATTAATAAAAAGTCCAAAACTAAAATTTAATTATTTTATGAATAAAAGATAATATTATCTTAGGGAAGAGATATAATAATAATCAATTATTTTTATCTTTACTAAAATATTCCCCTTATATTAAAAAATGAAACCATAATTCATTTTATTATTAATCTTATAATCCAAACATTCAAAATGAAATTATCTTACACTATTAATTATCTTAATCGATCAATTTAAATATACCATTTAACTCCTAGATAATAATCTCTAAATTATAATCTTATGTATTGGATTATTTATTTTATACTCCCTCCGTCCCACTATAAGTTGCTTCTGTTGCTATTTTTGTTCGTCCCACTATATGTTGCTTATTTGTTTTTTTACCTTTTTTGGAAACTTCTATTCACTTCTTTATTATTATTTTTAATACTTTTTTTATACTATATTTATTACTTTTTTATTTTTCTCCATTACATCATTTATACTTTTTTACTTTTATTTAATTCGTGTGCTAAAAAGGTGCTAGCAACGAGGAACGGAGGGAGTACATTCAACCAAATGAACCCAAGTTATAAAAAAACTCAAAACCAAAGGGGAGCAAGTTGAGTCAAAGTAAGAAAGAAATACTTGCAGGTTACTTTAATTGTTGTCAATCAATTCAAAGGTGCACAACCCCCTACTCACCGGAACCGACGGCCATCCCAAATTTCCACACCACCTCTGCCGTCCGACACCGGAATTCGCAACCACCATTCTCAACAGGAAATCGGAAACAGCCCATCTTCAACACTGCCACTCGCCCGAAAGCGCCATTGAAGCCCCAGTTACTCACCACTCCACGCCGGAAAAGCCGCTGCCCTCAGTCGCCCACTCACCAGAGAACCGAGCCGCTGTCGTCGCGCCGGAGAAGAAGAAGACCACGTCGCCGGAGATGAAAGTTAGACGCCGGTAATCCCTGTTCACGCCACAGCCGCCGCGCATTTCTTGTCATCGGAGAAACTCAACTATACATCCGGCCACTGTTCGAGACCTGTTCGAAGAAGAGAGAAGCGGACCCACCCACTTGAAGAGTCGTTAAGAAAGGTCAAAGAAATCTCACCCGTGCTTACCATAGTCTTCGCCCGTGCTTGAATTCCGCATCAACCGAACAACTCATTTCGAAAGATTTAAGCACGAGTGATATATAATAGCACGAACTGTGCTGAATGAGGATGCCCGAACGTGCTGTGCCGAAGAATAAAGACGGGTGACCATTTCAGTTCGACCCTGCCATGCTCTCAAACTGTGCTCAATGGAAAATTCAGAAAATTGATTTGGGCTTATATTTTAAAAGAAGCCCACCAACCCATTTGCTATTTTTTTAGTTGGCCTAAAGAAAAATGAAAAAAAATTATAAATTAATTCAATAAATTCTCACAAATTACAAAATAATTTATGTGCAAAAAAAATATTTTTATTCAAATTTTTATAAACCAATTTATAAATATAATAATTTTTTTAACATAGTAGCCCATTGATATACAAGGGGAGGACACTCACAATCACACTAGGCAGACACGCATTACTCCCCCTGGGAGGACAAAAATATTTCACTCTCTCTTCACCTCACACACTCACACACACATGGTAGCTTGGGTTTAATATTATTTTTTAGTTAAATTTATTTTAATTGAAAATTTTGTTGGAGATTGAAATTTTATGCACTCCTATTAAATAATTTTTATCCTTTAATTAAATTTAGTTGGTTAATTTTTAATGTTTATGAATTATTATATGTATTTTGTTTTGGGTTTGCTTGAGATGATGATTGTTAGCTAGATTTTTAGTGTTTGGGTGTTTGGAATTATGTGGCTAATTGATTATTGGGATGATTTAGTAAAACTTATTCTAATTGAAGTTCATATGATTAGTTTAATGAGGTTTATTTGATCAATTGATTGTTTGACTCTTTTAATTCATATGTGTAAATTGCTTGTTGCAACAAGAGTTAAATAAGCACGTTTATTTCATATTGGTGTGAGTTCGATTATGTGATTCGAGTTAATATTGGATTATCGCAACGAGAGTTGGGTAATTTTCATTAGAAAATCCATTAATCTACATTAGCTGCTTAAATTAACATTTAGGTAATTAGTGATGGGACAAAAGGTGGGGTACCTTAGTATACAAGTGGAAAAACACGCTAGGATTTTTCTTAGACTCGTGTGATTACCCGGGTGGGAAACAGTAAACTATTCCCATAACAATCTACATGCTTAATTGATGTGTTAATCTAGTCTTATCCAGTACGATTTAACGTGTATATTTTACGTGATTGTTCCTATTTTGACCGACAAAAAGGATAAACGAACTTGTTGAACTATTAATTGATTACCCCGTAATGAAAGACACCAGAACACACTTTTCTCGTATTTGTTATCTTTGTTGATTTGTTTACTTGTTTGCTATTTTAGTGTCTTATTTAGTGAAATTCTTAGTACTAGTTTAATTTATTTGCTCTAGTTAATTGATTGTTATTTTATTTTTTCGCAATTTAGTTTAATTGGAAACATGTTGAAATGCACTACAATAAGCTCCGACATATAGTTCTAAGGCTACACTAGCCACTAATCCCGTTGATTGATATTTTAACCGGGTCCTTACTATTGCTACACGAACTTCTTATACTTGAGAAGTAAGTGTTTGTAAAACACATGTCAGGCGCGAAATGGGAGGGCATATTCATGATAGCAAAATGCCTATCGAACGGAGCTTACGAGCTTGAGCATCCTGACGGCACTCCAGACCAATACCCAAGGAACGTAGCTCTTCTGAAGAATTATTTTTAATAATAATTATGTAAACTTGAGCCCTTGGGGAATGTAAATCTTGTCCGATGTTCTATGATAGTGAGGAAAATCTTCTTGTATTTATAACTTTGTTATCTTTAGAATGTTCATGTAACAAGAGCTCATGTAAATCTTGTCCTATGTTCTATGATAGTGAGGAAAATCTTGTTGTATTTATAATTTTGTTATCTTTAGAATGTTCATGTAACAAAACACTCACGCAAGCCATCAGGGCTAGCGAGCTCAGTCCAAACTCGGTGAGCCCATCAGGGCTAGTGAGCACAGTTATTCTCGCGTAAAACATTAAATGATCAGCGAGCACTTTGTGCCTTCTTTGTTAAAGGTAGCGAAATTCAATCTTCCCTACGCAAGCTCGTGTCAATTAGTGAGGAAAGATCTCACTATATCCCATAATGAGCTAATTATATATCTTAAAGAGTAATTTTTACGTAGTAATCAACGAGCTAATTATCTTATTTATTAAGAACACGTCGACATCATTGTTTAGGCACAACTAATTATCTTCCTAAACACAAAAATCATATATGTACAACAAAGTCTAACTATCAAACATGGACAAAGTTGTGTAAAAATTTAAAGGCATCAGAAAATAAGAAAATTTTCATTCCATTCATGATGCAAAAGTTAGAGATCTTTCATTCACTCATGATGGAAAAATTACAAATTCCTATTTCTTTTACAATTGCAGTCTACAACTACGCTCGACTCTTATGTCTACAATCAACTCCAGCACCTGCTTCTTCAAAGGCCAAACCCGTAACAGTTTTCCTTTGTAAACGGTGGAAAGAACCATAGGCGCGCCCAAAGTCACCAAACGGCTAATTGGTTTAAGTTGGAGGCATCCTCGAGTCGTACCTAACGCCCAGAACACTGCTGGAGGACAAAAGGTGGAACGCCTCCGAGGCCATCTTCGAATGACCTAAAACCTGACACTTGATAACTTTTCATGCGGAAAAATTGCACTGAGAGTGGAGTTTGAAGCACACAATCGATGTCCGATGGAAGCGGCGGCTTGAAGGAGATTGATGAAAATGATGAGCATCACGACTCTTCCCCGAAGATGCCCCATTGATGACACTCCATTGGTAGAGAGTGGAATGTGATTTATAGTTGATCCTGTCTTCACCAAGTCATAGCACCGCCCTTTAACCCAATGAAGTAATCTCATTAGGGTCGCATAATTTCCAAGAACTTCAACGAGGGGAAAATCTGTCTCGCTAAAGCCCTTGGAGGAGCATCTTCATCGCTCTCATTGGAATAACTCTCGGAAGGCATTCCCTCAAATTAAAATTCAACAGACAAAGTTGGAAATTTTTTTGGAGTTGAGCACATTTGGTGTGTGAGCAAGACTCAATTTATAGACCCATTGCGCAAGTTGCAAATTTAGAGGATCATTTTGAAATTTATCATCAAGAATCCGATTCTCTGCCATAAAGACATTTACCTTATCCGATTTCCAAGAAACCTCCTTGAAAACCGACGGTAAACAATTATGCAATGACTTCTCGAGCGCCCCAATAATGTGGTGACACATGTAAAGCCGTTGAAACTGTCCTAACTCATTGGCGTTGAAGGGTCTTGTTCTTTAGAAAGACGTTCTTAGCCTTTGCAATCAAAGAATTCAAAAATTAGGCACCCGAAAAACTCAGACACCAAAGGCAATATTAGTTTAATGGTATCTTGTGGTATCAATAGTTATATCTTGTAGCATAAATTTTATGAATAAGTTCCATAGAAGTACGATCTTTCAACACACTTACATATTTTTAACTTTGGATTTTTTATTTTTTAATGTTTATAAATAATACTCCCTCTGTCCATGAAACTTTTTCCCATTTCATAGTTGATACGAGATTTAATAAAAAGTAGTATTATATTGAAATGATAGATAAAATAAGGGAAAAATGAGAGTATTGTGAGACCCAAACTTTTACTGTAAGTATGAGATGTTTTCAAATAGGAAAATGATTGTGGACAAATAAAAAAGAAAAAATGAGAAATAATTTGATGGATAGAGGGAGTAACTTTTTTTAGTTTCGTAAGTATCTATAGAGTTTATTATGATATATTTTCCAACTCTGAAAATGTATTTAGAAACTTTACTCAATGATATATCTCCGAATTGTACATAGAATTAGTCTTATATGTATTAGTTGCAATGCGCAACCCAATTTTATTATAAAATTGCGAGGAAAGTCAAATTTGCGAGGTGAAAAATCAGACAAATTAATTCAATATTCTACAAATACAAAAATACAATAAAATCTCAATATTTCTTAATTTAGTAATATTTGTCTACAAATGCATAATAATGGGTAATCATGTCAGTTGATTATAATAAAATTTTATAAGTTAAGTTGAGCAAACGTGATACTCTACCGATATAAATTAATTTATAATATTTTTCTATTATAATATATTCTAAACTTTTTAAATACACACATATTATATTAACTATTAAAATTCATTATAATTAATAAATAAAATATTTTTAGAAATTTAATGTATTTTAAGTTTTTTTTTTAATGATATCAAGTTAGATTGGAGGCCTTGAAAATTCAAACCAAGCATACTGAATTGATTTCTAAGACACTTATCGAATTTATAATAAAATCACTTTTTTATTTTAAGGAAATATCAATAGAATTTCTAAAATTTAGATCCGTATATACAAACTTTTGTCTAACAATATATTTTTTTTGGTGCAATTAAAATTTAAAATAATATATTTACTGATTTAGAATTTAAATATAAATTTAATTAAAAAGTTATTAAATATAAGAATATATATTTTTTGTTAATTTATAAATTATTGTTGAGCAATTTATATAATCGGGAGATTAATGTGGCTAATTCACGTAGGAAATTACT
>JAPKLY010000073.1:1340336-1392054 GCA_026898435.1 Prunella vulgaris | reverse complement strand
TACTTTGGTTATTCTCTAATCCTCAAGCTTAGATCCTTTTATCAACAATTATAATACGAATGGTTTTATAAAAATATACTATCCTAATTTTAGTGTGAATATATATATATATATATATATATATATATATGTTATATGATTTTTTTAGGGATATTACTTAATAACTAATTTGACTTTTATCAATTAGACATTTACCATTAGTCTAAAAATTAAAATAAAAGATGAAATACGAAAGTGAAATAGAAATCCAAGCCGAGAATAAAAATGGATATGTAAACATATATAGTCTAATCACCCACAACATAAGTATTTCTTTTATTCCTATGAATATCGATCAATACTAAATTAAATATCATATGTATGAACACCTCTGTTATACAATGTATCCCCCAACCCCCTCTTCCCCCCAAATAAAAAAAAGTAAATAATAAAATCAAATAGAACAGAACCGATTAACAAACAAAACAAGCAGAAATAACAAAAAACTAAAAAGACAAAAATCCAAACAATAGAAACAACTCAAACAATTGAAATCCAAATAAATTGGAAAAAGGTATTAAAGCAACAGATTTGGAGGGCTTAACTTCATCATCATCACTCGAATCTTTGGGATTATCAAAATTGGAGGGTACTAAGGTATCCGGCACAGAATCGTCATCACCGGATTGCGGACTTACCGGCCCCGGAGAATCATCGGAGCTGAGGCTTGGAGGAAGACCCTGCCCATACGTGACGTTGATCCTGAAATGTTGTCCATTTTGGCATTGCTCCCCGTCATAGTCACTTGAGAAAAAATATGTAGGCCCAGTTTTGAGAAGAGGTACTGCTACAGAAACCGGGTGCGGGGAGGTAGACGAAGGATCCGCCTCCGCCCACTGCACGGTATCGTTGTCGAGGGAGTTGTCATAATCACAAAATTTATATGTCGTGAAATTGTATGTTTGGACGACGGAATGGTTGTTGTCCGTGTTGAAAACTGCATTATATATTTAGTAAGTGAAAATTTATGCCATTTCATTTCATTTGTATATACTCTATAAGCAATTCCATAAAGAAAAATCAATTTTCATGGATCTAAATTCATGCAACTCATTAAATCAGATAGATCTTATCCAAATCGATAATTAAATATTTCTAAAATAAAAGTCTATTTATGAAATAGAGTTTGCAAATCTACACATAATCATATTTATTGGATCCATAATTACTTTCCAAAATATTGTGATTTTACCTGTTTAGTATAAATTGGATTCATCAGGTATGATGGGGTCTCAATTAAAACCCAGCAAAGTTTTAAATTTTTTCTCTTTCCAATTGTGGAGCTCATCGATGTACTACAGAAACAACAAAGTATGTGCATCCCATAAAGGATTAGTCTTGTATGCACTATTTACACGGTGCAACTTAAGTTTATTTTTTAAAAGTTACACAAAATATTACTGAAAAGTGAAAAGTTAAACATATTATTACTGAAAAATGTATCTTTTATAGTATAACTTTTTAGTAATAAATTGTGTAATTTTTTTAAAAATAAACTTGTATTGCACCGTGTAATTGGTGCACAGAAGATTTACTCTATTTGAAATAGTAACAAGAAAACCATATATTGACAAATTGAGAAATTCGATTGAAATATAAAACCTTAAAAACAATATCCCAAACGTTTAAATCCGATGAGCTAAATTAAGCAAAAAGAACACCACCGCTGAAATATTTAACCTTATATAGAAGCAACAAAGATATGGCTCATAAGCCTAGTAGTATGTGATCTAAAACTTATCGAGTCTTTTGATCATAATATAATCATGTAATTATTCATATGAAAATTACAGTTTTATATTTTATATTGAATTAAGAACACTTGTTTATTTCCTACACTAGTAGTCTAGTACTGCGTATAATGTGTATAATAATTTTCACTGGAATAATTTTGTGAACAACATATTTTATTTTTTATGATGTAACACATATTCAACGTGTAGTATTAGTTTATATACAATGTGGTGTAAGGTCATATATAATGTGGTGTTAATTTAGATACAATATGATTTTAGTTTATTTACTGTGGCATGCCGACTTGTCATGTTAATTCATATATAGTGTGGTGTTAGTTCATATACATTGTCGTGTTAATTCATATATACTCCCTCTGTCCCACAAGAATCTGCATATTTTCCTTATTTTGACATCCTACACAAATTTGCACACTACTAAAAAAATAAACATTGATTTGTGTGCACGCTCACAAATATATACACATTTACCCATATGCCACTATTTTATACTCCCTCTGTCCCAAGATAATTTTCACACTTTCCTTATATGGATGTCCCAACTCTTTTTTCACACCAAAAAAGAAAAAAGAAACAACTCACACTCACAAAATTCAATAAAATACTTTTTTTATATATTATTTAACTTCACACTCACATACTTCACTTTTTCTTATTGTGTGTACAACCCAACCTATGAAAAAATGTTGGGATGGAGGGGAGTATATAAAACACATGTTTCTTAAAAAATGTGTCACCCCCAGGGTGCAAATTCCAACAGAACTGAGGGAGTAATATTTTATATGTTATTTATCACTAAAACAATTAAATATCAAAATACTTACAATAAATATTATTTACTATAAAATTTACTCTGCGTGTCATTCACATTATACTTTGTCCTTCTGTATATGTAAATGAAAGAAAGAGAAAAAAATTGGTATATGAGTTCAAAATATATTTTTCAATTAAATGTTTGGTAGGCAATATTAGGAGTTATAAATTTTGTAAGTAAAATCCATATAATGTTATTTGGTAGGGTGTAATAGAAAAGTTACATAAAATTAGTCCTAAAAAGCAATCTCATTTGGTAGGGCATAATATAGAGATAGAAAAAGTAATTTCATTTGGTAGAGTGTAATATGTAGATATATAAGAACAAAAGTTACTATTTAAGTCATACAAAAGTTGTAAGGTGGAAATGGTGAGATAATTTATTACATTGTGAACAGTGAAAATGGTGTAATATGACTCATTCTTTTACAGGGTCGACCGTATAAAAAATGGGTCAGCATAAAATTTGTACCCCCTACCAAACAAGATAAGTCAGTACAAAAATTCATATTATATCGACAATATACCCTACCAAACACCACCTAAAATGAGAAAATTTAAAGATACATATGTTATGTAAGAATAAATTAAGTACAAATACGCATTATAAGAAATTTAAATTTACCTTTAAAATTAAATTTGCTAAAAGAATTTTTTAACAAATTTTTTTTTTTTTTTTGTAATAGAATTATTTACGACTTACCTATAATTTTTTTTAAAAAATTTGTAGGCTTCTTTATTCCTTAACCTATACATAATTTATCAAACGAATCAATTTGTCTACTAAATAAAATTTCTGTGTACTTCATTACCAATAAGCAATTTTTCTAGAAAATTTTACCTACAAATAATTGCCTACGATAATTCTGGATAAATTATTTGTAGATAAAAAATAAAAATATATTCTATATAATCAAAAAAATTATAGACAATTTCGTAGATAATTTCCACTAAGATTTTTTGTTAGAAATTTCGTAATCGTATCGACAAATGTCGTTGGTAATGGCTTCATTTCCTTGTAGTTACAAAATAGCTACAATAATAATTATTTAGAAACAAAATTTAATTGAAAAAAAAAAACAAGATGCAGTTTTGTTCTTTTTAGAATGTGAATAAGGGTTCTTTATATACTATCCCTCCTAGAGTAAATTTTTCATAATTTTATTTGTAATTGTTTAATTAATATATAGTGAGATATATATTAATTTTTGTACAAAATAATGAAAAATATTGAAAAGTAAAGGGTAACTGTTAAAAAAAATCTTATATAAAAAGTATTGTTTTTGTTATTTATAGAAATTTAACTTTCTCCGTGTAGATTAAATGGGCATATAAATTATTTTATTAATAAATAAAGAGTACTTTGAAATAAAATAAGTATTGTTAATATTTTTTATGTAAATTTTGTTACGAGATATCTAAAAAAAAGTATGAAACTAAAATTAAAATGGAGTAATTAATTTGGAAGCAATGAAAAAACAAAAAAGAGTTCAAGTGAGATAAGGTTATTTAGTGCAAGGGAATCAAGAGTTGCCACCTATGCAAGAAAAGTAGGGGTTTGTGTGGCCACATGCTAGCAAGAGTGTGTTTATCATAAAGTGGAACATGCTACTCTCTGACTAAAATATCCCCAAACAGCTGTCAGAACTGTACCTTAATTTGTTAATTGTCATTCACCTGCTTCCTCAACTGTAATTCTCACTACTCATTTCTTCATATTACTCCCTCTTTCTGAACGGATTTGCTACTTAAGTAACGACATATTTTAAAAGAAAATACTCCCTCCGTTCCACAAGACATTGCATACTTTCTATTTTGGTCCGTCCCACAAAAAAATTGTATATCCAAAAGTGAAAACTATTTATTAAACTCCACTCTCACAACAAACATATAATATTTATAAAAATGTACCTTTTATACATTTTTTCTTAAACTCCGTGCCCAAAAGACACCGCAATATCTTCTGGGACGGAGGGAGTATATTTTATATACTCCATTCATTCCAAAAGATATTGTATACTTTCTATTTTGGTCTGTTCCACAAAAAATTTGCATATCTAAAAGTGGAAATTATTTATTAAACTTCACGCTCACAATACACATAATATTCATATAAATGTATTTTTTATATCTTTTTCTTAAATTGTGTGTCCAAAAGACACCGTAATGTCTTCTGCGACAAAGAGAATATAAAGTAGTGACATATGAGTAAATATGTGTATATGTTTGTGAATGTGCACGTAAATTAATGTTTCTTTTTTTAGTAATGCAAATTTGTGTGAGACGTTCAAATAAAAAAAAGTGTGTAAATTTCTACGGAACAGAGGGGTATTATTTTTTATTCTACTTTAATAATTAAATCGACCATGATTAGGTACCTCAAGAATCAAGTCTAAAAGTTACTTCTCTTAATTAATGATTGCATAATTGGCTCAGAATTGTTTGATTAGCTACTTAATGATGGAGGATAAAACTGCTTCTGTGGCTCAATTGCTCCACCCGATATGTTAAAATTCGATCTTGTAAAATACTTAATTTTAATGGGTAGGTGTTGTCAGTGTGTCTAAGAAGATAAAAAAAAAAATTTATAAATATAAATATTGTATAAAAATTTGAAATTGATTTATATAATATTTTGTCAATTTTAATTCATCCTGTAGATCGACTCTTAGGCGTGACATGAATTTTTTTTATTATAATATATAAGAACTCGATAGATTTAAATTGGAATCGAATTCCATTTTTAGATAGCTTAAATTTCAAGAAGTCATATCATATAGCATTTTTTATTAATTAGGCTATAGAAAGATATCAAGAAAACGAGAAAATTACACAACTTTCTCCTAAAAAAATAGAGAAGAAGGTGATCAAATCATTTTAGATTGAGTTTTTGAAGAGGGAAAAAAAGGCATCATCAGATGAGCACAAACAAAATAATGAAATCCCAAATCAAGAAAGAGAGAGAGAGAGAGACGTACTTAGGAAATCACCGAGGGAGAAGTTTTTGTGGGAAGCCCATTTCTGGTAATCGGCTTTGGGGGCTTCTAGAAGGTCGTACCATCCGACGGAATCGCCCACAGTGTAGTTTTTGTAGCCATGGACATGCCCAACAACAACAACTGCTACTGCTATGAAGCAGAGGACCATGCCTTCCCCTGATCCCATTCTCTTTTGATCAATGGAAAACACACACAAACACACACTCTATATATATATATATATATATATTCTCCAATTAAAAACCAATGGAATTCACTTTATGCTTTTGTACACTCTCTCTCTCTCACCCTCGTATGTTATTGTGTGTGTGAGAGAGGGAGTGAGTTATTTTTGGTGAATGATTGCATTTCTTAAACTTGGATATATAGGGTAATGTATTTTTTCTGGCATTAGACTTGGATTAAAAGTTTGGTTGCACATATTCTTTTAAAAATATGGTAATGCAGCATTTGATTTATATCTATTTTTTATATAGATTGTAATTCTTGAATATGTATATTAAATTTTTCACGTAGCGAATTCAGCTGACATGTAATAAATTTAATTAACAGATATTCGAATTCGTCTTTAAAGTTATACTTGTTAATCATTAAATATATTTATTCTATTAAATTTTATTATTTTATATAATTTAAATTGACAATGTGACATTAATTTTAAATTAAATTCACTATTATAATATATATTATGGACTAATGAAACATGAATTAATATTTTTATTATTTAAGTATATTAAATTATTCAATATACTTAAATTTTGACTAGAGAAAATATGAATTTTGTATATTTAATTTATAAAATTTAAAATATATTTAAATTTCTTAGGTGCTATATATATAATAAAATATAATAAGTAAACATATTTTTGACAAGTTGCACTCAATTTTTTTGAAAAAATTCGTATATCGGTAACCGTATCGTATTGTCCCTGAAATATATTTTTTACTAAAAAATAACCTCTGGTATAATTTAATAAGAGTACATATTTAAATTAAAATAGTGATAAAATTTTAATAAAAATAATTTAAAAAAAATTGAATTGCACCTTGTGCACAAAAGATTTACACTTTTTTCTCAAGTGTTGAGAAAATATCACGGAATATGACAAAATATCAATATTAATATAGCTATCTGTTTAATTATAGTATAAAATTGGGTTAAAATTAGAAAATATCATATATAAATCACAATGCACAAGTCTTTTCTCCTTAAAAACAAAATACAATTTATCATTTTGAAAAATAATTCTATCTTTCTTTAATAACAATACTTAAACTAGTATATAGTATTATATTTATAGTCAATTACTTTTTTAATTTACTTTACTAGAGACATATTATGTAATTCCAAATTATCAAATTAATGATATATATATATAATATCGCTAACTTATAAATTCATATAGCATATATGTTTTAATTGCACAGGTTAAGATAAGTCTTGTTAGATTTTAATAATAGCACAATATAGGGTTGTATTAATGTTTTGAGCTAACCTGCAGGTTTTGAAATTTGAAGAAAATTGTACAGCTGCAAGAAGCCTACAATTGTAAATTGGCAAAGTATTATATAAACCAGTTTCATGATATAAACCACCTTATGATATAAGGTTTATATTTATAAATTTATTTTTTTGCCTTGTTAAAAAAATAGTTACTGATATGAACCACTTTCACACAATACCTACTCTTGTAAATTTGGCAACCTTAAGTAGAAAAGCTATAGTTAAAAATTGAAACTTAAAGTTGCCAATACAAATTATCAATGATGTTTTTAGAAGATTATCTCAAAAATAATGAAGATCATGACACTTAATGAGTATAGTATTAATCTGCAATCACTCAAAAGTAATGAAGATTAAGGGATAAGACCGTTTGAAGACTGAAAAGAAGACCTCACTCTATAGCATCAAAGACAAAAATTATACATTGTATAATCTAAAAAAACAAAAAAGAGGAAGAACCACAAGATCGAGAGAGAGCACTATCTGAATTCTCAACGGAAGTTGCATATCCTCATTTAATGAGGATCAAGACTGAAATATCAACACTCGAGCATACAAGCATTCCTAGTAGAGATGTTAAATGAGCCACGGACTGGAGGGTCTGTCCATTTGGTCCTGAAAAATTACAGGGTTAGGTTCGAGCATATAATGGTTCATTTAAAATCGAGCATTTATTGGCCCGAACTATTTAGTCCATATATATATATATATATATATGTATGTATATCAACATTACAAATCAATAATTATATCTGAGTTAATCATAAAATTGTATTGTTAGAAAAATTTAGGCGATTGTTACCTATGTGTGGGTAACATCTCTATGTATCACTTGATGCATCTCAAAGGTAGTATTAGTTTAGAAAATTAATTTCATATAATTAATTGTTCTTCACGTTAGGACTTGACATGATCCTATTTAATATTTTAATATATTAAAAAATGCAGTTTTTTTATTTACTACATAACATAATTTCATTATATAGTTTCAATTTTACACTATAGCTCATGCAATTCAATCATCGTCCAATTCAATCATTAATTTATGTTAATTGTTTAAATTTTATGAATTAATTGTTAATATTTGAATTTTCGCAGAGATGGTGCCGACGATGTGAATGGCGGAGGGGCGACAGTCGTTGGTGACAGAAATGGATGAGATGAGGTGTTGCGGGATGAATTGGTGATTGGGGTTTAACGATGGCAGTGAGATTGTGCGTCTGACGATTCACCGGCCAAAGAAAAGGGGCAACGGTGTGTGGCTCTGGGGTTTTTTTAGAGAAAAGAAATATTATCGTCAATAATCTCACTTGTCTAAATTAAGTTCACCTAGTTCATAGAAATCCGTAGCTTTACCAAAATTCATCACAAGGATCATTGTGTCACACTTAGTGTATGTTTGCAATCTGTAGTAGAATTGAAAAAGTGATATTAAGTAATTTTAGTAGTAAAATAAAAAAATAAGGAGTGTTTTAAACTTAAGTGATTTTAAAAAATGATTAAGAAAAATATGTTTGCAAAAGAAATGCTTTTAAAAAGGGTATTGAGTGCTTGTTTTAGAACTCTTAAGTGGAAGTTAGAAGTTAAAAATTATTGTTTGACCAAAAATGATAATAAGCACTTAAAATAGTAGTTGAAAATATGTTTTAAGTGATTATATTAAAAAAAATAAACACTTTTATTTTTTATTAAGAGTTTGCAAATAGACACTTAGTATCACAGAAACCACATTGTTTTGCTAAAACTCATAGCAAACGATCCTTTTTCATGTCTTTGATCATAGCTCTGACACAATTTATGTATTAAGTATGATATTGAATATTTTCCAAAAAAGCCTTATACCAATGAAGATTTTTGTTTATCCTTCTATATTATTTTAATGTGGGATAGTAAATTGTAATTATTAATATGTTAGAAAATAATATTTTTAATAAGATAGTTAATAATTTTTTAATTAAACAACTAATATCTTATATCATTCATGACGTCTCATAAAAATTTACACGAGAGCGAGAATGTAAGAAAAATAAAAAATAATAATGATTAAAATTTCGATTTTGTAAATTTTAATGTATAAGTAAAAAATTGATTGAATCACGTGTATGCATAAAGTTTATGAAGAAATTTATATTTTATGAGTGTAAAAATTATTTTTGAGACAAATTGGGAGTAAGGGTGAATGCTTTAATGAAACAGGGTGAGTATGTTCTAATAAAATAATTAGTGATACCCTTCAAATCAATTTTACTGTGAAATTGATTGCTGAAAGACATTTTCTTTAATAGCATAATAATAAAATTTATCTAATGTTAGATTGATTAAATTATCAAATCTCAGTCTATTGGAAGAAATATATATATAGAGTAAGTCTCTTATGCACCAATTACACCGTGCAACTCAAGTTTATTTTTAAAAAGTTGCACAATTTATTACTGAAAAGTTACGCAAATTATTAATAAAAATTTAAACCATTAAAGATACATTCTTCAGTAATAAAATGTGTAATTTTTTAGTAGTATTTTATGTAACTTTTCAAAAATAAACTTGAATTGCACGATGTAACTAGTGCAAACGAGACTAAGCTATATGTACATATATAATTAAGACATGGAAATTTGAGTGTCGGTGGACGGTGGTGGATGGTGGTACGTACTTATCCGGCCGCGGGGGACATGTGATATGCCTCCCCCTTGGCCTTAGTTATATGCCCAAACTACAACACTTGTCCACTCATATTTTCACATTTTTTTTAATAAATGGAAAATTGTATTTACTTTTATAATTGTAAAATACAAAATATACTTTTAGTATATTTGTTTGGGGATTACATTAAATGTTGATATTAAGTATTTCAGAATGAAAAATGTTTGTGTGAATTTAAGTTTATGTGAATTTGATTTTGTTAAATATTATTATTGTGTGTACATATTAGTGTAATGTATATTTATTATCAGTTTTATGCATATACACTATTACTATTATAAAATTAATATATTTTTACAATGAGATTAATAATTACACATAATATCATTTTGTGGAGACTCATGTTTTACAATGGAAATACTCTTTCAAAGTTCATGGATAGTAAAGACTATGTTTCTCACAAAAAATAGACTCTATATAAATTGTTATAAAATTTATAAAATTAAATATCGCTAGTCAATCCACCACAAGTAGTAAATAAAAAAAAAAGGAACAATTTTAAAATGATATATTTTTTAAATATTATTTATATAAATTGGTAATGGTAAAAGAATATATCAATTTAAAATTGTTTCTTATTTTATTGAGTTTGATTACATTAGTTGTTAACAAGTTGTCCCGAGTTTGAATGTACTGGCACCAGTACATTAAATAAAGGACTACACACCACTATGCTACGACAAATATATATTGATTAAAAATTTCACTAATATATTTGTTCTTAGGCCAAATTACTATTTCTCTCTTTGTTTCAGGTTGCCTCGATTTGTAACTATTTTTTATCCTAATTTGATTTATAATTCTCTATACCATCTTAGGATGTGTAAATTCTTTTAATAAAATAATTAATACTATTAAATATATATATTTGTATAATTCAACAAATTTCATAGTAAAAGTTGTTAACAATATAAATTTTTCTAATATCGATGTTGTGTTAGCTCTATTGATTTATAAAATCATCTCCTCTAATCTCTTTGTTTTAAGTTATTATTATGTAAAACGATCCATTGTATAATAAATTTGTAATTGTCATTTTATAATATAATAACTAATAATTTTTAATAAAATAATTAATATTTCCAAAGTGCATACAAAATGCAAATCACCTTACATAGAAAAATTGAATTCCGTAAAACTTTTCTAAAAATTTTGGTTATCGGTTCACTATCTTTACTTTAGAGTAAGTCTCATGTGCACCAGTTACACGGTGCAACTCAAATTCATTTTTAAAAAGTTACACAATTTATTATTGAAAAGTTGTATAAATTATTACTGAAAAGTTTCATTATAAAAGATACATTTTTCAGTAATAATATGTGTAACTTTTCAGTAGTATTTTATGTAACTTTTAAAAAATGAACTTGAGTTGCACGTGTAACTGGTGCATACTAGACTAATCTCTTTACTTATTCTAATTTACACTATGAAAGCCAATTATCGACCACCAACTCTATATATTAATGTTAAAAGTTATTAATTATTCATAATATATATATTTAAAAGTCAAATAGCGATTTGCACTTCTTAACGATTCCATATTCCAATATGGTCTGATATTTTTCCCAGCGACTGACTCACTGAGCAATTTTTTATTTATCTAGGCGACTGAGCGTAAACATTTTATATTCATCAATTTATGAAAATTTAGGATATATACTTAATTTAAAAAATAAAATTATCTATTCGTTTGAAGAACAAATTAATGAATGAAAAATGTTCGAACAAATTAATGAATGAAAAATGAGTATGGAAAATGAAAGTAACTTCACTTTTGTATAATCAGTCATTAATGCACTAAAGTGGGGACCACTTGATTATTACCAAATATATATGACTTGCAAGATTTCCCCATATACTAATAAAGAGTTTGCTGTTAGGTATTGATTTTATATTATTTTTGTTTAGGTATTGTTATGTGTAAAGATAAGTTGAGTTTGGATACTGAAATCTAGTCAGGAATCCTGAACCTGAGATTTTGGATCCGGAGGAAAATTCCTGAGTTGACATCCTGAGCCTAAGAGAAACTGGTCCTGAGCCTGAGCGAAGGTTCCACCCTGAGTTTGAGTGTGCTGATTCTGACTCTCATCCTGAGTGTTCATATCAGTGAAGACACTTGTATTAAAGACTCAGTAGACCTGAAGGCGCTATCCTGAGAAGATTATCCTGAGCTAAAATCACCTACTTCATGAGTCACTCATGCTGAATCATATCCTGATCTAACAACAGAGTATGGCGAAGGCGATTTTGACAGAATGATAAAGTCGGTTATTTGGACAGCTGGCGGAGTAATCCTATTGGACGCCGGAATATTTATTATGGGCGATTATAACCATACAAATTCGTTGATTGGTTAATAGCTTAAAGGCGGTTAAATGATAGGTCTATAAATACGTATTCATTCCAGTGAATCACTGAGAGAGTTGACATTCTAAATCTTTGAGAGAGAAATCTTGTATTCTGTAAACATTATTCATCTATTAGTGAAGTGAGGAAACCCCATCCGTGGACGTAGATCAATTTGATCGAACCACGTAAATTGATTGTTCTTTTGATTTCCATTTTATTTCTGTTGAGTGTGTTCTTGTGAGTTTTTCACAATTGTTCTGATTACTCAAAGTCCTTATTGAGATCGATTTGTTCCGATTAAATTCACAACAATTGGCGCCGTCTGTGGGAAAGGGAAGAATCGACTGGGTAAAATCATTAATCAATGGCATCTACCAAATTGGATTTCGAGAAATTCACTGGTGCAAACGATTTTGGTTTGTGGAAGATCAAGATGAAGGCTCTCTTGACTCATCATGGACTGACCAATGCTCTGAAACCTGAAGATCAATGGCCATCTACTTCGTCAAAAAATCTAAACAAGAAACATGAGATTTTGGAGAAAGCTCATAGCACCATTATTCTGTGTTTGGGGGATAAGTCTCTGAAGGAGGTGTGCAAGGAGCAGACTGTCATTGGTGTTTGGAGTAAACTGGAGAATGTGTATCAGACTAAGTCTGTCACCAACAAGTTGTTCATGAAGCAGAAACTGATTTCCTTCAGAATGAATGAAGAGAAGGAGTTGATTGAACAACTTGAGGAATTTAACAAGGCTGCTGATGATCTTGAGAATCTGGGAGTGGAAATTGATGATGGTGATAAGGCTTTGATGCTTCTGAATTATTTGCTTAAATCCTTTGAGAATTTCAAGGATACTTTGTTATTCGGAAGACAGGATCAATTATCCTTTGATGATATTCTGGGTGCGCTAAAAATAAAGTCTCTTCAGCTACAAGCTGATAAGAAAAATTCAGTTCAGGCTGAAGGCTTGAATGTCAGGTTCAAGAAGGGCAAAAAAGAGGTCTAGAACAAGAAGAAGAAGAACACAAAGAGGTCAAAATTTGGTGATTTTGGTGAGAGGAGGAAATGTTTTGCTTGCCACAAAACTGGTCATCTCAAGAAGAATTGTCCGGACAGAAATAGGAATCAAGGGGAAGAACAAAATGCTGATATAACAGTTGCTGCTGAAGAAGGGTATGGTAGTGCTGAGGTGTTGACGATTACTAACCTGAAACTGAATGATGAATGGGTACTAGATTCAGGATGTTCATTCCATATGTGCCCGGATGAATAATTATTCAGGGAGTTGAGGAGGTTTGATGGAGGCTCAGTAGTTTTGGGCAATAATCAAACGTGTAAAGTGAAGGGGAGTGGTTCTGTCAGATTGAAGCTGCATGATTGAGTGGATCGAATACTCTCAAATGTGAGGCTGGTGCCATAACTGAAGAGAAATCTGATCTCCCTGGGTTCACTTAATCAACTGGGTTATGAGTTCAACATAAAGGATGAGTTCATCCTGATCACAAAAGGTAATAAGGTATACCTGAAAGGCAAGAAAGTCAATGGATTGTATATCTTGATTGGAAGCATTTCTTCTGGGTCAGCAAACAATATTATGGACAACACTGAGACTATGATATGTCATAAGAGATTAGGCCATATTGGAGAAAGGGGCTCCAAGAACTTTCTAAGCAGAAGGTATTTGGAGATGGAAAGATACTAAAGATGGATTTCTGTAATCATTGTGTCCTGGGAAAATCCAAGAAAATTCAATTTCCAAAGGGTAAGAAAGCTACTGATGCACCTCTGGATTATGTTCATTCTCATATCTGGGGACCAGCTAAGGTGAAGACTCATGGAGGTGGAAGATACTTCATGATAGTCATTGATGACTTCAGCAGGAAAGTATGGGTGTTCATACTGAATCAGAAGAGTGAGGCCTTGGCAAAGTTCAGAGATTGGGTCAGTGAACAAGAAAATAAAAAAGAAGATCCATTAAACATCTTAGGACTGATAATGGATTAGGGTATGTATCAGAGGAGTTTAACAATTTCTGCAAAGAAAGGGGAATCACTAGACACAGGAAGTTCCTGCAAATCCTCAGCAAAATGGCCTGACTGAGAGGATGAATAGGACAATCCTGGAAAAGGTCAGGAGTATGTTGTCAGATGCAAAGCTACCCAATGTGTTTTGGGGGGAGGCAGTCAGTACAGATTGTTATCTCATTAACAAGTTACCATCCTCAGCCATTGAGTTCAGGACACCTGATGAAGTGTGGTATGGAAGGATCTCGGATTACAACAACCTGAAAGTCTTTGGATGTTCAACTTTTGCCCATATCAGACAGGACAAGCTAGAACCTAGAGCACTGAGATGTATCTTTATTGGTTATCCTAAGGGAGTAAAAGGATACTAGTTATGGTGTCTGGAACCTGGTCAAAAAAGGTGTATTGTCAGTAGAGATGTGACTTTCAATGAGAAAGTCCTGGGATACAATCAGCCCATAAGCACTCAAGACTCTGATGGTACTCTTTCAGAAGATGGATTTCAGGTTGAGGTGGAGACTCCTGACAAGAACTCAAGACTAGCAGGCACTGAGTTAGTTGAAAATTCAGGAATGACTCAGGAGGAGTTTGAGGAAAGTGATACTGATGAATGTTCTGACCATTCAATTTCAGATACTGAAGGCCAAGATCTCAGGAATTATAGTCTAGCAAGAGGCAGACACAGGAGAAGCATACATCCTCCGACTAGATTTGGTCAGGCTGACATGGTGTCCTATGCTCTGATAACCGCTGAAGAGATAGAGCATCAGGAACCACAAAGTTATGATGAAGCTGTGTCAAGCAAAGATAAATAGAGATGGATATTGGCAATGACTGAGGAACTTCAGTCATTAGAGAAGAACAACACTTGGACACTAGTGAACAAGGTTCAGGGACAGAAGATAGTCAGCTCCAAGTGGATTTTCAAGAAAAAATCTGAAGTGGGGTCAGGAGGAAAAGAGAAACTGAGATACAAGGCAAGACTTGTAGCCAGAGGTTTCACTTAGAGAGAGGGGATAGATTTCAATGAGGTATTCTCACCAGTTGTAAAATACTGTTCAATCATAATTCTATTGTCAAAAGTAGCTCAGGAGGACCTAGAGCTTCAACAACTAGATGTCAAAACAACCTTTCTACATGGAGATCTGGAAGAAACGATACACATGCAACAACCTGAAGGTTTTATTCTACCAGGAAATCAGGAGAAGGTGTGTCTACTGAAGAAATCATTGTATGGGCTGAAGCAAAGTCCTAGGCAGTGGTATAAGAAATTTGATAGTTTCAATATCTCTATAGACTTTACAAGATGCAGGTATGATAGTTGTGTCTATCTTGAAAAACAAGGAAATGAAGTACTCACATATCTGTTGCTCTATGTCGATGACATGTTGGTTGCAAGCAAGAGTCCTGAAAGAATTCAGAGGTTAAAAGTAAAACTCAGTAGTACATTTGACATGAAGGATCTGGGAAGTGCGAAGAGGATACTGGGCATGGAAATCATCAGAGATAAGGACAAAGGAAGATTGTTCTTAACTCATAAGGATTACATTCTGAAGATACTCTGGAGGTTCAACATGCATGAATCTAGGATTATATCTACTCCCCTTGGTCAACAATTCAAACTGACATCAGATCAGTGTCCGAAGTCAGAAGAAGAGAAGGCACAAATGAGTAAAATTCCTTATTCAAATGGAATTGGTAGCATCATGTATGCTATGGTGTGCAGTAGACCAGATTTAGCACATTCAGTCAGTGTGGTCAGTAGATTTATGATAAATCCGGGAAATACACACTGGGAGGCTTTTAAGTGGGTCATGAGATACTTAAAAGGAACTGAAAATCTGGGGTTACTCTTTGAGAAGACTAAGGACAACACACAACCTCTATAAGGATATGTGGACTCAGATTATGCTGGAAGCATTGACACGAGGAAATCCTTAACAGGATATGTATTCACATTATATGGTACAACAATCAGCTGGAGAGCAGTACTCCAGTCAGTAGTGGCACTCTCAACTACTGAGGCTGAATATATTGCAATGACTGAAGCAGTAAAAGAAGCAATGTGGCTCAAGGGTATGATTAAAGAATTTGGAATCAGACAGAAGGAAGTTGCAGTTCAGTGTGACAACCAGAGCACAATTCATCTGGTCAAGCATCAGGTCTTTCATGAAAGATCCAAGCATATTGATGTGAGGCTTCATTTTGTGAGAGATGTGGTGGAGAAGAAAGTAATTTCAGTGTAGAAGGTTTCTACTGAGGACAATGCAACAGATATGTTGACGAAGGTCTTACCTACTTCCAAGTTCAAATACTGTTTGGAGCTGATCAAGCTACATTCATGGAATGTACCATGACTTGGTCCTGAGGTGGAGTGTGGAATGGGGGAACTCACTTACTTTAAGGTGGAGAATTGTTATGTGTAAAGATAAGCTGAGTTTGGATACTGAAATCTAGTCAGGAATCCTGATCCTGAGATTTTGGATCCGGAGGAAAATTCCTGAGGTGACATCCTGAGCCTGAGAGAAACTGGTCCTGAGCCTGAGCGAAGGTTCCACCCTAAGTCTGAGTGTGCTGATCCTGACTCTCATCCTGAGTGTTCCGATCAGTGAAGGAACTTGTACTGAAGACCCAGTAGACCCGAAGATGTTATCCTGAGCTAAAATTACATACTTCCTGAGTCACTCATGCTGAATCATATCCTGAGCTAACAACAGAGTATGGCGAAGGCGATTTTGACAGAGTGATAAAGTCGATTATTTGGACAGCTGGCGGAGTAATCCTATTGGACGCCGGAACAGTTATTCTGGGCGGTTATAACCATATAAATTCGTTGATTGATTAATAGCTTAAAGACGGTTAAATGATAGGTCTATAAATACGTATTCATTCCAGTGAATCATTGAGAGAGTTGACATTCTTTGAGAGAGAGAGCTTGTATTCTGTAAACATTATTCATCTATTAGTGAAGTGAGGAAACTCCATCCGTGGACATATATCAATTTGAACGAACCACGTAAATTGCTTGTTCTTTTGATTTCCATTTTATTTCTGTTGAGTGTGTTCTTGGGAGTTCTTCACAATTGTTCTGATTACTTAAAGTCCTTATTGAGATCGATTTGTTCCGATTAAATTCACAACAGGTATCATTTATAAGATGTATGTACATATACATACATGTTATGATTTGATTGAATTTATAAAACAAATATATGTATTTAATGTTTTCACTAATTTTACACAAAAAATTTATTTGCACTTGAATTTTAATTTCAATTTTGACTTTAATTTTAATTTTTCGAAAATACATAGTTACACACCGTACCATATGTTTTTTTGGCAATTAAGATACTAGTGATTTGTTCTTTGGGTATTATTAATTGTTTTTTGGATATCAGTAAATTAGTTTTCAGGTATTACTTACATTTGAAAGAGTTTCATTCTTTGATTAATTTTTTTTTAAAGTATTCTTGTTTTTTTAACATCAATACATCCAAGTCATATGTGTCTATTTTAAAGGTTAAAAGTAAACATATGAATTAAAATAAGGTAAATAGTGTATTTATTTTCATAAAAACTTATGAAAAATACTATTTTTTAAGTTAATTTATAATCTTTTGATGTTGCATCTTGAATAATTATTTTAAAACACTGTAAATTCAGTGCTGGGAACACCGGAGAATATTGATTTTGTAGCAAACATGTCATCCATGGTTCTGTATTTCCACATATTCTTCAACATTTCCACGTCAGCAAATATTCTCACCAACTTCTTAGGTTCAACATTCTTGCTCACCATTGTTGGAGGCTTCATCTCACATACCTACTTGAGCAAGCTCCATACTTGCCTAATTTTTGGGTTTCTCGAGACCGCTATACACCCTTCTCTCTCCTCTAATTCTTGAAGAGGACTCGGGAACTACACAAGTCTCTTCATGCGTTTCAAATGTATTTTTAAAATGATAACATTAGTTATGTTATTAAAATGTATTAGTTGGTCCGTATCAACTATTATCATTCAACAATGAGCCAACATATATTTTTTTTTAAATCAACAGGGTTTACTGATGATCACAATCCAAGCAAATACCAAGAAATCACAGACAGAGGTCTGCAATGTGTCGAGGGTGGGGACGCCGTCGTCTTCTATACTTGGTTATGTATATTTGCTTTAGGTTGTGGTGGAGTAAAGGGATCCATTGCTGCACTTGGGGCGGATCAATTTGACAGAAATGACCCGGAAGGAGGAAAGGCTGTGGCAAGCTATTTCAACTATTACCAGTTGAGCACAACCATAGGATCACTGGTAGGAGTAACATCAGTTGTGTGGATTGCCTTGAATAAGGGTTGGCAATGGGCTTTTTTCACTGGTTTAATAACTGCTTTTACCGGCTTTGTGATGCCGGAAAGCCTTATTACCTGCTCCAACCCTTGGCCAGTAGCTCCATCGTCAGGATATCAAAGGTCTCTCTCTCTCTCAATAATGGGCATATGCTGTTCACTAATCCTAACATTTTACAATTTTTTTTTTTAATTATTCCATTTACTTAAAACTTACAGCTTCAATCTTTTCAAGCTGAGGATATCAAGCAAGATTATGATACTGGAAAAGATAATATGATAATGATCACCTTTAAGGTTGACTTTGATCGGGCACAAAGTTTAGAAGAGGCTCTAAAGGTCAGTTGCAGCCACGATATTGTGTTCTACGGGCGCTGATAGTGGTTTCTTTCCAAAGCTATATGCTAAAAGAGGATACATCTTGAAGACAAGCACTAGAAAGTATCCACCTAGTACTCCAACAAGACCAATTATGTAAATCCTCTTAAGTGTTGTTTTGGTTAGTTTTTCCAGTGTACGAGGCAGTTGAGGCGAAGAATAGTTTACAGTATATGAGAATTTCAAAGCTGTCTTATCTTCTCTGTGTCAATGACATTTATTAATTTTAATGAAAGTTTTACCTGATGCAGTTTCAGCAATGTTCATAATCATCTTTCCCTCCGGGCTGAGTATATTTTTCTTTAAAGCTGCCCTTAAGTTGTTTAAGTGTCCCATGCTTTCAGATTTAGTATGAATACATTGGATGAAATATGAATATAGTAAAGAAAGTATTTCCAAAAAGCTCTCACTGGTCACTGTTGTACAAGAAATAAATTACAGAGCAGAAATCTGCCCAGACATATGAATACATACTAACTCAATCCTATAAGAATTGAGGCTGACGCTGAACTAGACTAGTGGAAAAGCTATGACACAGATAAGCAATCATATATAAGATCCAGCTCTTAATGAATGAAGGATGAGCAGAGTCGTGGTGGTGCATCAGAATACTTAGTTTGAAGGGGGTGGAGAGAGGAAAGGGAAAGAAGGAAGATTAGCTGGGATGGTTGGAAAAGAAGGCAGGGTGGTTGGCATTGGTGGCAAGGATGGAATAGTCGGTAAAGTTGGCATAGGCATGCTTGGTAGTGGTGGCAGTTTGGCATTTGGCATGGCGGGGAATGGTGGCAATGTGGGCTTAGGTAGTGAGGGAATTGTCGGGAATCCTAGTTGAGAAGTTTGCAACAGGTTGCGGGCAGCCCAGCTTGCATGGAGATTCGAGAGTGAGATCACAATCATTAAAGATAGAAAAATGTGGAAATTTGAGGTTGTCATTTGATGGATGAGATGAGTTCAAGGGCTGATTGATCTGAATGAAAGAAGGTTGACGTATAGAATGATGATTTCTGCCAAATATTTATAGGTTGATGTTAATGAAGAGTTTCCGGGTTTTGCTGGACTTAGTTAGGTTAGGTTATCTTCCTTTAGATGAATTGGACTTGTTTATGACTTTTTAATCGTAATAAATTTTTGTCAAGGATTTGTTCAGTAAAGATCAACTGTCTTCTAAAAAAGTGAAAACTTTTAATGATGCTCTCTCTCTCTCTCTCTCTCTCTCCCTCCCCCTCCCCCTCTCACAGACTACATTGTATTTTCGGGTCATTGTCACTGCAATTCGAACCAGAAACATGGACTTGCCAGAGAATTGTAATAAGTTGTATGAAATTGATGATAAAGAAAGAGAGACTTCTGCAGAAACTATTGCACACACCAAGCAGTTTAGGTATACCGTATACATTGCTGTAACTGCTAATGTGGTGTCCCTTGTAACATATAACTAATTGAGTTTATTCTATGCTACACCTAGTGAACCAACACTTAGGGTGGGGAACATTTTAAAAATTGTGGTACACCGCACACATATCAAACCGAAAAATATCAATTTTTTCATTTTTGGTACAATAGAGCTAAGCAATTTTTTTTTTTTTAAAAAATGGTATCTTAGTAAAATCGTTATTTCGATAAAATCCATGTATTACTATTTCAAATGCATATCAATAGTATTACCAAATTTTTTGAACGGTATATACAATATAAAACACCAGTATACCGAAATTTGGAACGGTAACAATAACTCAGTCAATACATTGAAAGTTTCGGTATGATATCTGTATGCAATTTTATATAACGGGATATTAGGATTGGGACGGTATTTTTGGTATACCCTACGGAACCATCCCTAACTACACTGCATGTATATTCAATATCAAAAAACACAAAATCACAGTCGCACCTTCTCATGTATCTGTGCTATATCCTAGCCTAACTATATGAATGCTTTTCTAATAGCATCTGATTTAAAACTAGGTTTCTAGACAAAGCTGCTGTTCCTAGGGCCACCCAACCCCAGAGAGCTTGCACCGTGGCACAAGTTGAAGAAGTGAAGATACTAATGAGGATGCTACCAATTATTGCCAGCACAGTTATAATGAACACATGTTTAGCACAATTGCAGACTTTCTCAGTAATCCAAGGATCCTACATGGAAAATCCCCACTCCTTCACTTCCTGTAATCCCTTTACTTTTCATGGTCATTCTCCTTCCAATATACGAGTATTTCTTCATCCCATTCGCTCGAGATAATCACAGGCTATCCTAGTGGAGTAACTCAGCTCCAACGTGTAGGCATAGGGCTCTTCCTATCTATAGTCTCAATGGGGATAGCCGGTTTGGTTGAAGAAAAAAGAAGGGATCAAGCTTTAAAGAATCCACTTGAGCCTATTAGTGTTTTCTAGCTTTTGTTCCAGTACAGAGTGTTTGGGTTTGCAGATATGTTTGTAATGGTTGGACTAATGGAGTTCTTCTACAAAGAAGCTCCATCCGGGATGAGGTCTCTAGCTATATCTTTTGCTTTGCTATCACTACCTTTTGGCAATTTTTTGAGCACTGTTTTTGTGAACATTGTAAATTTAATCACTGAAAAGGCTACAACAAATAAACAAGGGTGGTTGCAGGGGGTGATCTGAATCATAACAAGCTCGACTGCTTCTACTGGTTTTTGGCTATCCTTAGTGCCCTAAATTTTGCTAACTATGTGTACTGGGCATCATGGTATAAGTACAGATCATGCCAAAGAGTCTGATAAGAACTAAATGAAGACATGGGATGAAGCTTGAATTGTTGAAATCGGTTTTGGCTATGGTTTTTCAACCTATTAATGTTATGGGATTTGATCCTACTGTCTCTCTTGTCCTTTAATTGATTAGTTTAGACTTAAAATGTGGTTAGGATTAAGCTAATGTAACATAGCCCCATACCCAAGAGAAAATAAGGAAAAAAGAAAAGGAAGGAAATGGTGTTTTGTATCACCCCATTGAGATAAAACAATCAACTTTTAAGTGCTCAATGCAAGGTAAATTACACTATTTGTTACCAACCTTTGAACTTTGTTACTAATTGGTATCCAACCTTTGATTTTTTATTTTTCTTTTATCAATCTTCATAGATGACAATTTCTGCATTTTGTAACTGTATGGTATCGGATCTTTGATTTTTATTTTTTTCATTTTATAAAGCTAACAATCTTTGCAATTTGTAACACAAATTCGTCAGGCTTTTGGTTCTCACCATTTTATCATTCTACTTACCTAACTTCAAATATATGCTCCATCCATTCACTAAATCTATGCACTATTTCTTTTTTCGTTCGTCCACAAAAAATATGTATTTTCCTTTTATGAAAACTATCACCTTTATTATCACCATCACAACCAATTATGTTATTTATAAGTGGATCCCACAATACACTCACTAATACTTTTGGAGTGTGTTTGATTTGAATGATAAAATTATATATCCGCTAAAATATTCATGTTTTTACGGATAGATAATATTATCCATTAAACCAAACACACCCTTACATTATCTACTCTTTTTTCAAACCTGTGCAAATACAATAATACGCATATTAGTGGACGGATGGAGTATATAACATTGACGTTCACCAATCATTCAAATGTCAGCCACAAATTTGGTACAAGATGAAAAGGTCAGTTACCAAAAAGATAAAAAAACACAAGCTGGATACCATTTTATTACGAAATGCAGAAGTTGGTAACTATGGTGATAGAAAGCCAATGCTGGATGCCAATTTCTTAGAAAACGTAAGAGATAGGAAACCAATGACGTTATTATTCTGAAGTTCTAAGTAGACCCTAACTTTGAGAGTAGGCTTGAACTTTGAGCACTTCAAGATTTAATTTTCAGTACAAAAGCGAATGTCCAGTGTAATATAAATAAATTTTACTCTCCTGCATAACCTTTATTACTACATTATGTTATTTTCCTTTTTCTTTAAGGGGGGGGTGGAGGTTAGATGTATTATGTATTATGATATGATCAGGATGCTCCTTAAGTCCCAACTCTTGCACAAAAAGTCTTGAGTTTTTTCTCTTGATTTTTGCACAACTAGATGGCGACATGGGAAAATGTTAACAGCTACCCATATCTTCTACTGAGAAGCAATCATATGAGTCCACAAAAAGTGTAAAGAATGACTCTCATGAGAAACATTTGTATATATGAAGACAAAAGGTGTTCAAAATCTCGTCTGTGACTTACAGCAATTTAAGCTAGTAACGCAAGCATAAAATAGTGCGAAAAATGCTTACTTTAGCTGTTAATAGCTTGATGCACTGAAAAGATTTCCACTCCATCCATCACGGAGCTGCTTTTTTACCTATCCATGTAAATAAAATTTCTCGTGATAGGTTATCATTCTCCTTTCATGAGTGCAGACATAACCTTTTTCTTTTTTTTGGTCCGTATGAGTGCAGACATAACTGATTAAAGAACTTTTGCACTTTAACTTGGTAGAAGATTTTCACAGTTGGGAATGGTTAAATCCCAGTGTCACATATGACATAGATAAGATCCTTAAGATCATGTCACTGAAATCCTCTAGCCAGTCAATAAACCAACATCTGTAACACTTTAGTACTTCAATTCACCCAGTATATTGTTGTTCCACGTAGAGAACAAAACTGTGGCATCCTCTAAAATCAATGCAAATTTGGATTGTGAAAGAATTGTCTCAAATCTTGTGAAATTCACCAAATGCTATGACGGGTGGCAAACCACTGCAGAACATGATGAATCACCATCCAAAAACCAGAAACTTAGATTTGCAAGTCGCTTTTGTATTATATCTACATCTGTGTCAGAGGACCAGATAGTAAATTTACTCTCTCTCTGAAATGACGTCGAGTTAACATGACTGGCACCCAAGTCCAACCCAACACGCATCTCATCAATGTTCTTAAACATGATATTCTGCTGCTCCAGTAATTTCTCCACACAGTAGAAAAGAATGTTCCCACTGGGAATTGATTGTTTACCCAAGGTGTCTACCAACGAAGCAATCTTGAACATAAAGGCATCAGTCCAAATCTTCGAAGTAGAGGATGAGCTCCGGATAAAAAGAAGCCTACTAGTTTTCCCAATATAAAAATCAGTTTTCTGGTCAAAGGTATCCAAAAATGAATCGCTACTGTGAGGAATCATGTTTCCGTCTACCACCCAGACTCTATAACCAAGTTCCAAATTCTTTTTAGCAGCCGATGCCATCACTAAAATTTCATTGATCAGTTCCAGAGTTGAATCTTGGAAATTCATTGAGTTGGTAATTTTGCTGAAGTCAGAAAAGTGGCCCGTGTCAATCACTGGGTGCCCCCTTCTTGCAAGATCGATTAGAAAATCAGACGTGGAACCAACCAAGATGTAATTTTGAATATTCAGCCCCTCAAAGTGGCAGAGTATATTCCTGACAATAATCTCTGGTACTCTAAACAAGCTCACCAGTATAACAGAGTTCTTCTTCTGCACAGATTGAAGAACAGATCCAAGTTCATTGGAACTCCTCAAAATTCTATTGGTGACAACTTTTCTGAAGCAGAAATCATACCATTTGAGATCCTTCAAAGGATATAGTTCCAGTAAGTTGAAATCGAGGGAATTTTCATCGAGTAAGTGTGAATCTGGCCCTGCTGTTTTCCCATAATTGACCCCTGCATCCCTGTGAGATATGCTCAGAGCTCGCTCATGAAGAAAATTGGTATAAATATTGAAGTATCCACGAGAGTGAATAAATTTGATAAACCACGGAGTCCAAATTTTTTCACCCAGCTTCTTGTACCATCCATTTGTCACCTAGGATCATATCATGAATCAAATGAAAATGAAATTAAACATCATGGCAAGTTATGAGCAAAGCCCAGGAAGAAAAAAAGAACGTGACTATCTGAATTTGTTACCATTCCATCAAGGAAAGGCTTCATGCCTTTAGCCTTATGTGTGTCGTACCACAAACGGAATTCTTTCCATGGTCTTGGGAACAGAAGCTGGCCCCAAGTGCCAACCAGCTGATACAGGAAAATTCGTGCTTCATCATCTAATTGCATTTTGTTTCCGTGCTTGCCTGTCAAAATGCAATCACTTAGATTAAAAAAAAAATTGGAAGAGAACTTTTGAGACCATAAACTAAGCAATAAATTCACTGGCATCACAGTGCAAATGAAAAGAATAAAGCAAGTAATATGAAGTGGGAGACATGCTCTACAATATCATCAACTAATACACACATTAGCCATATTCGGATAAGTGAAATATACAAAAAAATATGGCATTTTGTTGAGAGAGAGAGAGAGAGAGAGAGAGAGAGATCTATACAAGGATCAATCGTTCAAGTTTTCATGTGATTATTGTAACTAATTACTCTCGTGTGATAGCCCTAAAATTAATTTTCATATGCATGGAACTCCCGCTGAGAAACATGAAACATGAGAAAATAATTGCTATATGCCTAATTGCTTTGAAAGTAAACTACTATGCTCGATAACTTATATTGCAGTTGTCCAACAAATTGTAGATCAAGCATATATACTTTCAGACACCTGGTTACCTTTATTACAAATGAAAATTGATTGAAACTATACTATCTTCTCCTAATGAGTCGATGGATGAGGAACTAAGCCCTGTCTAATGCTTCCAGCCTTCCAGAAAAGAGTGCCACATTATACACTGACAGGAATCAGTTATAATTTAAACATGGACTTAAAAACATCATCCTAGACTCCCATAAACTCTGGGGAGCTATGCTTTCAGCTTAGTAAACCATATCAAAGAAATGCAAAGTTTTCAAACAGTATGATCTAATTTGGTGAATATTTACATACTACAATTGAATAACACAATGCACATCAATGTCGATAGCACTTAAAAGTGCATCACTAGAAAGAAGCACAAAATTTCACTTTCAAACTCTATTTCAAATGAGATAGTGGACAGACGTAACCAAGACAAAAATTAGAAAACAGAAAACAGGTTCAAAATAGGGAAAAAAAAGAATACCTGGCACAAACCTCGGCCTCTGAAGTGATGCCCCATAAATGGAAGGACTAAAATTTGTGGTGTTGTAGTAATACTTCAAGATCAGAGCCTTCAGGAACCTACCTCCATTTACAAGTTTAATAAGATTTCAACTTAATTTTGATTTTGTTTCCTGCAGAAGCTTATAGTATGGAATACAATCACAAGAAAAAGTAAATTCCCAAATAATCAGAAAGAAAAATACACCTGTAATATAGAGGTGAAACCTCCAGATCATCCTCAACAACGAAAGCAAACTCTTGATCTGATGTAGGCCACCATGCCTCAAGCCACTGGGCCTGAAGTCCGGCATTCGAAGTCCGATAATGCACCAACTTCTCTCCAAATTTCCAATCAAAATCATCAACGAAATCAAGAATTTGCTTGGACATATTCAAATTTTGGTCCAAATCCGCAAGCCCACTTTGGGAATCTTGCAGGAAATGGTCAATGAAAATGTGGAGATGAACTTTATCGGTAATATCATAGTGAGCTCTGGAGAGAGAATTGAGGCAGCGGGAGAGAGACGATAGGCGGTTGAACGTTAGCACTTTGATGAGCAAGGTAAAGTTGGGGCCAGGGATTGGCACTGAGTGGATTTGGGGTTGGATTTGGGCAGTGGGGTTGGAGGGGGAGTGGAAGAGAGAGGAGAGAAAGAGGAGAATGAAGATTAGGAGGAGTAGAGGGAGCAGTCTCCTGTTCTGAGGGTTCATCATTTGTCACCTCTGCAACAAGAGGGTTGTGATTTCGGGACACTGCAAGTAGAAGATGCATACTCATGGACAGAAGTTTTCCATCGGAAAATTGCTTCAAAAATTAAAACTGGCAAGTGATTGGGCCAGTGATATTTTTGGGGCGGCACTGGCCCGATTTTATTATGGGCACGCATATTCTCCCCTTATATTTAATTACTTCACCCTTTTTTATTTCACCATTTTAAAATTTTAATTTATTCCGTTCAATTTTTCAAAAAAATCCCCAAAAATTATAAATAGAATTTTCATATGAAGAACATGAAGATGAATTGATCCATTTATAAATTAGAAAAACATAATAAAATAATGTTTTGAAATGGAAAAATTAAATGCGTGGGTGAAATAATTAAAAATGGTGTTCTTTTATTATTTTTCATTTTTTAAAAAAAATGAATCAAATCCACAAGTCTTTATTGTTAGTTATCTCTGTATATTTGTACATTATACAAACACTAGTGGGGCACACCTCAAAAATTGAGGTGATCAGCCAGACTCTTAATGCTAATTTGAGTAAATTCTATTAAATAAATACTATCTATGTAAGTATTAACAATTATAAAATAATTACAATCACACACACAAGTTGTTGTTTACTTGGAACTTGTTGAATTTGTTTTATATTTCCCGACTCTTATTAATTTCAAGTACTTATCATGGAACATCTAATGATAAATATGCAAATGAAATTTTTCAAATTGTTCAACCCGCATTATCGATAATACTCCCTCCGTCCCGTAGGAATTTGCACCCTACGGGACGGCTTATTTTTTAAGAAAAAATAGTTTTATATATAAAGTAGTGGTATATGGGTAAATATGTGTAAATGTTTGTGAGTGTGCACGTAAATTAATGCTTCCTTTTTTAGTAGTGTGCAAATTTGTGTGGGACGTCCAAATAAGGAAAGTGTGCAAATTCTTGCCTGACAGAGAGAGTATTAAATAATAGTGTAAAGCAATAGACTTAATTGTTTTGCTTGCGAACTTACTTATTTTTCCAGGTGAAGGAGGCACAACTCATATTTCTTTCTTAATTTGTTCAATATAAAAAATAAGCAGAATGATTAAGGCCATCAAAGTATGCTAGAAAATGAGACTAATTGCTGGTATATAAAAGAGAATAATTTATCCTCATATATTTTCTTTTCCCTTAAAATATGTCTGTTATATTAAGAACTGTCACTAATACCGATCAACCTTGAAAAACATCACTCTGACTCCAAATAATGGTTAAGGTAATAAAAAACTTCATGCTTCTATTATTTTATTTGCGTAAATAATCTTATTGATGAAAAGGTATGTGCAATATTGTGATGAAAGGAAATTATTTTTTAAAACTCAATGAATATGTGTATATATAATTGAATGATTAGTTCAATTAATATAATTTAGTTGTATATAATATTGATGATTAAATCTCTACTATTAGTAGAATTAATTTTATTAAATATTTTCTTTTTGAAAAAAAAAATGATAATTTAAAATTTTATTATTGATAAAAAATCAGAGAGATTAAATATTTTTAACTTTAAAATTTCAACCTTTTTTTATATATTTCATCAATATTTGAGTTATAATACGATAATAAATAATACATTATTTATTAAGGTTCCATTTAAACTAATAGTCAAGATTTTTCACAAGATATAATCAGACAAAAAAATACGTATAAAAATAAAAGTAAAGAATTTTGAAGTATTTCATGTAAAGTTGACAATCAAGTTTCTTCACAAAATGTAATTTGAAGAATGAATACATATAAAAAAGGGGGAAAATCAACTAAAGACGAGTTTTGGTTGTGAATAAAAATTAGTTCCAGAAAAAGAAAAAGGATGGATAAAAGGGTAAATGAATAATTAAGTTAGATAAGATTATAGTGCTATGTAGTTCTTATTTGTTATTTTTTAAACTTGTCTTACTTAACATTGCTAATTTTTTCATATTGTGAGCACAAAATATTTTATTTGTCTCATTTAAAAAGTAATCACTTTCACACTTCGAATAATGTAAAAGATAGTTTAGACGAAAAATATTTTTTTGGGATCGTAACCTAAAGGAAGTGACAAAATGAGGATTGTAACTGTAAAATATACTCTCTCCGTTTCAAAACTACTTTCATACTTTTCATATTTCAGACGTCCCAACTCTTCTTTCACACACCTAAGGATAAATTGAGTCAATTGATCGGACGTGCGCTAGATTCAGGCTAGAATTCGGGTCGAAATCGACAAATTTAACCCAAACTCGTGCTGGATTTATCCTCAATTTATAATTTTTAAAAGATATGATCCTTAAATGGCCAACCTGAAAAGTTATGGTCTTTATTTAGTCAGCTCGAAAGTTATTGTCCTTATTTTACTAGCCTAAAAATTACGGTTCTCATTTTGCTACCCCTTAACTTACAGTCCTAAAAGATAATATTTTTTTCCATAGTTTAAACATATAAATTTTTTTGAAATTAAAAGTATCAGATAACCACAATGTAAAAGATTTTTTTAAAAAAAATTATACTTCCTTCGTCCCGAGTCTTTTTTCCAAACGATCTGGACAACACAGATTAAGAAAAAGTAGAGTATGTGAGTGTGAAATTAATTAATAAAATATAAAAGGTGTACTTTATTGACTTTTGTGAGTGTAAATTATTTCCTTTTAAGGTGGAAAAATAGAGTTGTGACATCTCAAAATAGAAAACTTGGAAAAAAGAGTTGGGCGGAGGGAGTATATAGATAAAATAATTAAAATTAATTTATTATGGGATAACATGATAACCATAATAAAAACTACTCCCTCTGTCCCGTAGGAATTTGCAACCTACGGGATGACACATTTTTTAAGAAAATTTATTTTATATATAAAATAGTGGTATATGGATAAATATGTTTATATGTTTGTGAGTGTGCACGCAAATCAATAATTTCTTTTTTAGTAGTGTGCAAATTTGTGTGGGACGTCCAAATAAGAAAAGTGTGCAAATTCCTGTGAGACGGATGGAATACATCATATTCAATTTAGAGTTGGCAAACGGCCCGGGCCGGCCTATCGTGCAAAATCATATTAACGGGCTAGATCGGACCGAACCATTTTTAATCAGGCCTATAAAAATTGAGTCCAACCCAAATATCGGGTAAGTATGGCTGACCTATCGAACCGTGCTAAAATTACCAACTTTTACATGTCAATGGGAGCCAATGTATATTCACAGATTGGACCGACCTATTTTTCAATCGGACATATAAAAATTGAGTCCAACCCAACCCTGTTCAAATACCGGGGTAAGTGAGACCTGCAGGTCCTGCACTGATAATATATTAATATTGAATAAAAAGAAGAATTATTTATACTTGCACGTAAACATAGAGTCATCGACGATCTTGCGACATTTCAAAGTGGACTCATTTAATAATAATATAAGCCAAGTACAATACTTTAAAAAATGAATTAGTTTTTTTTCTTTTATGATATAGTTATCTAAATTTTGTACTACCTTTTAATATCTTGAAGCCCTGATTACCTAAAAGTTGGATAAAGTTATGTGATTGTTTGCAAATTTTATGTAGAATTTTCAATTTATTTTTCAAAAATTAATTTTAAAATACTTAGAACTACTGTTTTTGTTATATAGAATTCGTTTTATATTTGAAAATTTTGATTAGGACACATTTTTTATAATGCACACTTTTTAAATTGTTACTAATTAATTTATTTTGACACTATATACTTTTAAAATGAATTTATTCTAAAATAAATATTTACTTTAATTTTATTACATAAAATTAATTTATTACATAAAATTAATTTATTTTAGAACACTCCGCAATATATTAAAAGTGTGGCAGACTATAAAATTACGTTGGCTTTATTTAAGGGGTGTTTGATATAATTGTAAGGAATAAAAATGATATAGGAATGAAAGTCATAGTTCTCATATAGCTGAACTATGGTTAATTTCTTAATTTTTGAGAATCAAAATCATAATAGAGTCATACCAAACACACACTATGACTTTGATTACCATTAATCAGCAACAAAAATGCCCAACCAAACATTCTCTTAATTTTTTGTTGTAAAGTCAAAGCTAACGTTAACATCAATGACAAGTGAATTTTATTATTAAATAAATGAAAACAGAGTAGGCTCTAGGTAGGTATTATGAAAATAAGGTAGACGAGTGATAACTTACGCAATGCAAAATCACTTTCTTTCTGTTATTAAATAAATAAAATTCATTAATATTATACCAATAAATGTAACTGCTTTCAAGTTTTTGCTTATTTTAATTAGCCCAAATATTGGGGGAAAATAAGGTAGACTAAAAAATTTAAATTAAAAAGGTAGGCTAAATTTTAGAAACCCCTTTCCCTCCGTTTAAAAAGAGGAAAATCTTTATTAGATGTAATTCAAAATATTAAATATTTGTTTAAAAATATAATTAAAAATAGCATTATTTAATAAAAGTAAAAATATTATTAAAAAAATTATTTGAGTTGAACCGTACATTTATTAAATAAGTAACCTATATTTAAGTTTATGGTTGGAGTGACACATGGCAATATTATTAATTCTTTGAATGAGTTAAGACTTCTTTCTTCATTTGGCTTTTAAAAAGCAAACAAGAATGCCATCATCACTTTGCCTTTACCTTCATCCTCTGCATTCATTCTCTCTCTCTCTCTCTCTCTCTCTCCATTCATACACTGCTTCTATTAATTCTAAGGTGGTGTTTTAATTTATTCATCTGAGGGTCAAACACCCCATCCACTTTCTTGTATATGATCTGTGGGTAAATTCTTGCTTTACTCTTTTTTCTTGCATTTAATTTTTTCCCTTTTTTGCGTGTTTTGTGTCTTTTCCGTGGTCTCGACAGGGTTTTAAGGTTTTAATCTCCACTGTTCTTGCACTTATTTTCTGTCTCCCTTGGGAAGGAACCCGGGCAAGCATTTTGTGTTTATGTTGATTTAATAGCTCATTTAATTTCATTTTTGTTTTATTTTTTTTATTTGGTGGAAAAATTGGTGGAATCTATGGGGTGTATATATTTACCTTGATCTTTTGTAGTATCATGCTGCAATTCTGTTTGACTTATACAATGGTGTTAAAAATCAGATTATTTCTTAATTTATATAATACTCCATGAGTATTCTTTCAATTCTGTGTGTGTTTTGCTGGGAGATTCTTCATAGTTAATTTCTTTTGTCAAGGTTATGCAATTTGCTGTCAACTTTCAGATTAACTGCTTAATACAAAGAAATAAAAAGTCATGGAGAAACATGAATGTCTGCACTACTTGTTGTGGATAATTTTCTGTTTGGGTCTTTGGATAGAAATGGAATCTTTTATTTTGTATTCCTTCAACAAATGTTGCCCAATGTGGAGTGGGATTGGTTGAAATGTTATTATCTCTTTGAAAATAAATGATAGTACTAAGAATGAACTATTTTTGGATATTTCTTCCAGGAAAATTCAGTTATGACGAGGTTAAGCCGTGAATTTAGTTATACAATGCAAAAGGGTGTTGTCTCACCAGTTTCAGCTGATGTGTTTTTCGCCTCCAGTCGTTTTCCGCATTATAAAATCGGGGCTAACAATCAGATAGAGGAGGTGAAAGAGGACTCAGTAACATTGTCCATGAAAGATATGATTGCCAGAGAAACTGCATTGTTGCTGGAACAGCAGAAACGACTTTCAGTGCGTGATCTTGCAAGTAAATTTGAGAAGGGTCTGGCTACTGCTGCAAAGCTATCTGACGAGGTTTGCTCTTGGGATTACCTAAAACCGGTGTTACACTGGTTGTAGTATCCATCTTTGAAGTATGCAAATCAAGGGTGGATATGTGTTCGATGCAATACACTTGTATGGTGTTGTCACCTCCTCTTCTGATGCATTCGTTTATGAATTCCAGGCAAGACTGAAAGAGGCAGCTTCATTGGAGAAACATGTACTTTTAAAGAAACTCAGGGATGCACTTGAAGCTCTAAGAGGGCGTGTAGCTGGCAAAAACAAAGATGATGTGGAGGAAGCTATAGCTATGGTTGGTTTATTCTCTGCCTCGTCGATTTCCTTATTATAGTCGTGTTCCTTATGATCATGCCAAATGTTAGTATATAAGATGCAACAGATAAAGGCTTCTCCGATTTAGTCCTTAACTAAGACGAAAGCAAAGAAGTTCCGAAATTCCAGCGGCATCATCTCTTTGTATTTATTCTTTGATGCTATGGCCTTTGAGGCGAAGAAGCTTTGAATATCATAAGGACTTCTTAGCCTTGATATCTCTTATGGATACTTTAGTGAGAGACTTCATTCATTATTTCATAGATGAATATCAAACCCTTGTTTCTATTTGTCACTATATTGCCTTTTGAGTTTCAGTCTTTCTTCCATTTTATTGCTGTTCAAAATGGATTTTCTAATGTTTCCAGGTTGAAGCTTTAGCTGTTCAACTGACTCAGAGGGAAGGAGAGCTAATTCAAGAGAAGGCTGAAGTGAAAAGGCTTGCAACTTTTTTGAAACAGGTAAAAAAAAAAAAACAAACAAACAAACAAAAGAAATTCCTTCTAGCTGAAAACTGCCACGTCTCTCCCATAGACTATGAGGCTTGATAGCATAAATGCAAATTATCTCACATTTAATGGCAACATACTGAATCTTTTTGGATTTAATTTAATTTAGTTTTTGCTATTATAATGACCGCCAGCTTCATTTTTTTTTTTAGCTTTCACTTTCTAGATAAGTCCTTCTGCATTTATTAACTAGAGCAAAAGAAGTTCCGCTGCTGCAGTTTACTTGTTTGTGATCATCATGAATTTATCCTTTTGCTTTACTGCCAATCTCCTCCCAAGCAAAGTATAGTAATGCAAATCAAATACGCATAGGAAACAGCTTGCAGACCTTATTGGTTATTTGAACCTAGATAGCAAAAATGTAATGATATTTTACTCTTCCCTTATAGGCTTCAGAAGATGCTAAGAAGCTTGTTGATGAAGAAAGAGCTTTTGCACGGGCTGAAATTGAGAATGCTAGGACAGCTGTCCAGAAAGTAGAAGAGGCTCTTCAGGAACATGAACGAATGTCACGAGCTTCAGGAAAGCAGGTTCCGATTTCATTCTCCTATTCTTTATCAAAATCAATTACTTCTCTGTGGTTGTGCTGCTTCTACCAAGGGGGAATATATACATTTTTTAGGCCCGTAAGTTAGGGGCTGGCAATTGTAGGACATTATGTTTGTGGGTTGGCACAATTAGACCATTATATTTTATTTTTTTCACACATTTAGGCCATTGGCCCGAAACACCCCAATTCAGGCTAAAATGTTACATGCTGCTCACATGTTTGGCCTAAATGTGCGAAAACATAATTTACAGACCTAACGAGCTAAATTAAATTTTAATGGCCTAAATTTGCCAGCCTGTAAACGTATTGTCATACAATTTCTAACCCCCCATAGTTATGGTCCTAAGAAAAACACGGCTCTAGAATTCTCATCCTAAGACATTTCCTGAGTTTTCATTAAACTGACAGAAACTTACTTTGAATGCATTCTTAATTTCTTATACTTGGTTACATTCTTGTGAGGTGAAAGCGAGCTTTTAATGCATAACGATAGCTTGTATGTACTGTGCTTCATGAATTTTGAGTACCCCATACAAATTACAAAGTTGTCCCTGTCTCAAGTGCCATTGCATATATTAATTAACAATAGCATACATGTTTGAATATAAAATAACAAGAAAAAATGATCTAGATAAATTTATATTTTGGGTATTTCGAACGAGATGGTTTGAGTTACTTTTCCTTTTGTTTTCATGACCAGGACTTGGATGAATTGATGAAGGAAGTTCAAGAGGCTAGACGAATCAAAATGTTGCATCAGCCTAGTAGGGTATTTATATCTTTAGCCTTTTTTCTATAATAGGAAGGCGCTACATTACTTTTGGTTTGTAATTTTCTCGTACATGCCTGGTTCAATTGAAATTATAAAGATTCTGATTAAACTGAAGTAATTTAAAGAAAAACTTCTGATGGCGTTATGCCTATATAGCCCCTGCTGTATATAACTAGATCATCATCTAAAGGACATCTATTTATACTACTCTACTCGCATAGTAAGTTGGAAACTATAAGTTATCACAGGAGTCTATTTCTTATAAAACACATTACTTGGTCTTTTTCCAGGTCATGGATATGGAACATGAACTTCGAGCATTGAGGATCCAGCTTGCTGAAAAGTCAAAGCATTCTCTACGACTTCAAAAGGAGGTTTTGTAATCTAATTCTGAATCTTAAATACATTTCATTTATGTTCTATTTCTGAATATCTGATATAATACGGTTGATTTGCGTACTGGGGGTCTGGTATTATTTTATGCCAAGATTTGTTTTTATGCAACTAAGCTACAGAAATACGGTTAAAAGAAAGATTTGAAGACCAACTCACTAGCTTATGCTTGATAAGTTACAGCAACAGTGTCTTTTTCCTCGTACATTTTTATTGTTAAAGAAACAATAGTAAAATATGAATGGCCTTGAATTGCAGTAGGCTATGCTTGACGATATACGCCTTCTATGTATTTCATGCTTTGCCTTGTTTCTTATTTGACTACCTGACCTTTAAGACGTGACTAATTCCACCAATATGAACAACTTTCTTTTAAAGTTAAACAAGTTATCGATCAATATATTATGTATGGTAAGGGAACATTTAGAGATTGGGATTCTAGACGTTGCATGTTCAAAGAGAATAAGAAATATCTCCATAAAACGAACTATGCAAAATTTGGTACCATATCTGCTCTTGTAACCTTCGGAAAGCTCATATGTATTTGTTAACAATGTTGTCATAAATAGGAATTTTTTTAATTATGTTATATTTGCTCACATAATCGCATATTAGAAAATAGAGCATATACATATATAAGTCCTTAATATGGTGCAAAGGAAATATGAAATATGAGGCAAGATAACTCTGCAATATTTTAATACATCTGCTATATTTTTAATGAAACCATTTTGAAAAAATATCAAGTGAAGTATGTTGGTCCCTTAAAGTGGTCAAGGTCTAGAGGGGGAGGGGGGTGAATAGACCTTGAGTCCAAAATCAGATTTTTCAAACTTTTCAAAAGGATGGATTCTAGAACCTTACAGTACCTTTTTGAAGTTTAAAAACAACAAGTCTACAAGAGTTTAATAAACTGGACCACAAAGGTTACAGCTGTGGACTAACAAGTCTACAGCTGCAGAGTTCAAAACCTTGCAAACAAACAAATCACTTGTAGACAAAGATATCAGAGGAGTTCTCACAATTAAGATTGTATTGAGAATACTCAAATGTGCAGCGGAATAAAGTGAGTGTTAATAAAAAACAATATAAACTAGAATTAACAGTTGAGTGACTTATAGAAGTCTACAGCTGTAGAGTCAGTTTCTGTGAAAATCACAAGGTTTTATGCAATCGGGTTTTAAAAGCAATGATGAATGTAACAAGATAATAGAATATGCAAGACAAGAATATAAAGAGCAGAAGGTAAATAGACCAGGTTTTATAGTGGTTCAGTGTCTATAAAAAGACAACCTACATCCACTGTTACACCACTCAGGTGCCAAATTCACTAAGAAGTGATCACAAAGATCAATACAAGTAGTTCCCCCTTAGAACTAGGTTCACTCAGATTCCTATTTTAAAAAGAGATAAACTACCCTATTCACTTATACAAACCTCACAAAGAGATATCTACACTAAGTAGAAATAAAATCAGGTGAGGGAACAACAACAAAAGGTGTGATTCTTGCTAAGAAAATCCTAACCAACTATCCTATGAATCACAAAGAATAAAATAGAAATAAGCTCTCAAAGAATTTGCTGGCTGTAGACTTGCTCAGGTTGAATGCTTGTAAATTCAGAGTTGTTGTTGTTGCTTCCTCTGAGGACTTCTTCTATTTATAGATTGAGTGGTGTGACTTATCCGTTGGAAATTTCAAATTTGAAATTCAGATAAGGCTCCTCTCTCTCTATTGGCATGTGTGAGGTGGTCCTCATCCTTCACACAGGATAGTACTGATTGTACTATTCCTTTTCTTCAGAATTCTGACCTCCTTGTAACTAATCTTCATTATCCTCCAGAATTGAGAAAATAACCTCCACTTGAGTACAGTTTAGTGAGTGCTTGAGAGCTACACTAATAGTCCTTAAAGGTCTTCATTAATCTTCAATTTGTCTCTGACTTGTACTTCATCTTCAAACGGTTCTTTGCAGCTGTAGAGTCTTCAACCTTGCAGTTGTAGAGTCCTGTCAATATTAAAAATCTGCTATAGAGAAACCTTACAGCTGTAGGGTCATGTCTAGCTGTAGATTGATCAAATACACAGTTGCAGACTTCACTTACAACTATATGTTTCAAACACCAATTTCCTTAAAACAAATGTTAGATTAATTTAATCAATAACCACATTTGTTTTGCACACATCAAAATCTAAACCAAGGTACTAACAAAGTATGTAACATGTTTTTTTCTAAAGATGTTTATTTAATGATTTTTTCAGCTAGCAATGACCAAGATTGGCGATAAAAACTCGACCCAGTTATATGACATAGATGGTAGTGAGGCATTGGGTTCATATTTGTGTATTTACCCATGCTCTGATGGTGCTCCAGAACTTTCGGAATGTAAAATTCAATGGTACCGTTCTACCCCTGAGGGCGACAAGAGGGAGCTTATATCAGGTACATGTGCTCTCATTCAGTTTAATAAAAGAAGCCTTCACTGAATGTTAAAAAAGAACATCGTGAAATCATATTTCAACATTTTACAGACTTTCAGAAGAATATTTGATACTGAAAGGGTTTTTTAAAATATAAGGTACTTTAGGGATCTTTTGAAATAAAAGGTGATATTTTAGGGATCTTTAAGTGCATATGCCTGCATATATGTGATAGTGGCTATATCCAGCATGTTGGTATGCTTTTAATATTCATTTGCTCTCTGCGTTTTCAGGGGCTACTAAATCTATATATTCTCCTGAGCCTTTTGATGTGGGACGTATACTTGAAGCTGATATTTTGACTGATGATCAAACAATTACAGTATCAACCTCTGCCCCTATTGATCCTGGTCTGTTAATATTAAAATTCGTGTTCTTATAAACTCAGTGTGTATTGTGTTTTAAAAAAATGAACTCGTTTCCTCTTTACAGCTCCAGGATTGGGGAGCTATGTAGAAGCATTGGTCCGAAGGCATGACACAGAGTTCAATGTATGTTTTTCGATGTGTAATCCAGAGTTTTTACGATTATTACCATTTAGTGCTATGCATGCTGTTTTTTTCCCTCCTGTTTTACTTGGCTATTTTTTATTTTAAATGTCCCTTCCCCTGATCCCACATATGCTTACATATTAAAAGTCTTTCAGGTGGTTGTCATTCAGATGAATGGAGCAGATCATCAATCTCTGGCAATCCACGTACTGCATATAGGAAAGATGAGAATGAAACTTTGCCGAGGGAAAACAACAACCGCAAAGGAATACTATTCCAACTCAATGCAGGTATCAAATAACTCTTTTCTTGCACCATACTTGGTTGTCCAGAAATCTTTTAAATCTTTTTTTGATTTAACTATAGAGGTGTTCAGTTTTACTGAACTTTGAGTTATTGCGTATTACATTATTAAATTCTAAATCTACCTTAGGTATCTTAAAATTTGAACATTAATTTTTTGCACTCCTTTTTTTTTTTTTGTTGAATATGTTAGAGGATGCTTTTATCATGGTCATTGGGTGGGGTAGTTGGGGCTAAATTGTAGGATTAGGAAGAAGATGGATTCATTTCATGAGTCCACAATGCACTATCATTGCTCAAGAAGCAATAATTACTCGAAAACATATAATGATATTGGAGGGTCAATATCAATTCTGGTCGATGTATCAGTATTTTTCTTTTAATATTTGAGAAATAATATTTAAGTTAATTTGATGATGACGATCTGTAGCAACTGCAATTAGTTGGGAAGCACAATGATGTGAAAAACATGATATAGATTCTGAAAGTTGGAATGGGAAACGACCCCTGTACAATTGACAAAGCTTTGAGCTACTCAGAATGGTGTGACAAACAAAATTCAAGAGTTAATTTTCTTTTGGTCCCATATCTTGTCTACTGTTCAATTTTGGTCTAAAAAATTTAACCTTTTCAAATTAATCCAAAATTTGCCTAAAAATCGCCAAAAAATTGAAATCAGTTTTGTTTTATGTCACGGATTTAATTGTGGCCCAAATTGGACAAAAAAGAAAAGTTATTGGATATTGCCGTAAAAAGACGTGACGTTTTTTATTTTCCGAGGATTTTGACTGAAATTGGACAAATTTTTTAATATCGAGACTAAATAAAAAATGTTCAATTTTTTTAAGACTATAATTGGACAGTACACAAGTTATGAGACAACAAAAACTTTTTAACTACAAAATTCAATTAAAATAGTGGCCCTTGGAAGAGTAATTGTAGTGAATCTATGTAATACGCCCTTCGTTCCATTATAAGTTTCTCACTTTCTTTTTTTGTATGTCTAACAATAAGTTTCTTATTCAATAAAAAACAAAAACAACATTCCATATTAAATTATTAATAAACAAAGATCCTTTTAAATAACCATTCTTTATTTTTCACAACTTTCCATTATTTTATACAAAAGCTAACAATTTTTTTACAACTTTCCATTATTTTATACAAAAGTTAACATGTGGCCCACCTTATAATAATAAATAAATACATTTTCTTAAACAAAACAACCAAAAGAAAGGGGAAACTTGAAGAGAGGCTGAGGGAGTAATATTTAACCAAATCATGACCATTGATGCATGTAGGAGTATGCATGCTGAATCCGCATTGTTCTGATCTCTGTATGTACTCACACGTTTCTTAATCCTCAGATATGTGGAGTTAGAGGTGGTGGAAATGCTGCAGCGCAGGCAGTATATTGGCAGGCAAAAGTCGGGCTTTCCTTCGTTTTAGCTTTCGAATCAGAGCGAGAAAGGAATGCAGCCATCATGCTAGCTAGAAGATTTGCATTCGACTGTAATGTAAGTATCAATTCTTTAAAACCAAATAGAAGCTAAAATTGTTTTCGGAGAACATAATTTTCGTTTGTATAAAAATTCTAACCTGAAACCAATAACTAATCATCCTTACTATGACAGATTATGCTTGCTGGGCCAGATGACCGATCTTCTACAGGAACTTGATCTATCAACATAACCATATCCCAGAAAATATAATCATACTTGTTTTTTTGAAGTGATGTAGTATGGCTGGACGTCTTTCGTCCCGGTGAATATCTAGTTCTTGGAATGGTTTGTGGGAATTTTAGCTAACCTTTTTTTTGGCTGCACGTTCGTGTGTCAGCTACTAGGCCCTTTTTTCAGTTGCCTTGATCAATTTTTCGTATTCTTTTTCTTGATTTGTTTGTTTTTATCTTCGATCTGATTGTAATGCTGATCTTTGGAAGAGGGATTGTGATTGTGAAGAGTGTTTGCAAGTGTATTTGAATAGTCTTACTGGGGCACTCTGTTGTACATAATAAGGTTTTGAGTTTTGTGGCAAATGGTGATACTGGTTAATGTTTATATTTGCATTTTGTGATGAGTGAATATTGATGCATCTCACTCTTTGAAGAAGTTGTGTACAAGACTGTCTTGTAACACGAGACATAATTTGGCATGTTCTTTGTGATATTTTAAAATTTTGAGTATTACAATTAGGCAAATGTATTACATTTATACATGAAATCGTCTCGGACAATTCTTGTAAGGCTCTTTGTAGAAATCAAAGTTTATCAACCTGTAATTTTAGCTTCTTCCAAAATTTATTGTGAATATATAGAGACCATTTCATGAGACGCAGACAGAATGATAAGACTAGGGGGCGTTTGGTATAAATTTAAGATGACAATGGTAATGAGTATTATTAAGGGGGCAATCAGCCAATCACTATGGAGTTAGTGAATACTACTTCCGTCCCAGGAAAGTTTGCGGTGCTTTCCTGGGCACAAGTTTTAAGAAATAGTGTAATGAGTAGAATGTGTATGGTGAAGATTGTGAGGTAAAGATTTTAAAGGTGGAGATTTAAAGGAATATTTTCATTTTAGAGTATGCAAACTTTTGTGGGACAAACTAAAAAGGGAAGTATGCAAATTTTTGTAGGACAGATGTAGTACCATTTTTAACTTGTTTTTATGATCTCATTCATATATAACAAATAATACCAAACACTTCTAATGAGAATGAATTCTCAATTAATCTCAATTCATTTCTATTCCCCACTCTCATTATTCTCAATCAAGCGGACCCTAAATTTATTATTTGAATTGAGCAACTCTAGAGCTTGAATTGTTGAAGCTCAAATTCAAGTTGTTGAACTTCACTTTCTCAGTTTCTTGTACTTTAATGGAATGTACAAGGGCTTATTAGACTTGATATATATATGAGAATTTCCTTGTGTTTTAAATTATATTATATATGAGGAGTGCTAGATTTGAGCACAAGTTTGATTCATTGAACTCGTTTGCAAGTTAATCAAATTTTATTTTCAACTATATAGTGTAAAAGTAAATTCAAATTCTCTGAGTATTGGTCAAACATCAAATATTCTAACTCAAAATAAGGAAAAGTAACCAAGATTTTCTAATTGCATATTGTCAATTGAAAATGAGTTTTGTGTAGTATTTTATTCTTGAGAAATTGACTATGATGCCCTCTCGTGTAGAATGCGATCTACTAAATGACATCACACAAGAATTTATCGTTATAAAAACACTCTTGTAGTATGAACTTATTTGAGGTGGTCAAAATTAATCAATTATACATAAACATATTAATCTATTTAGGGTGTATTTAATATGAATTTATCACTAGCTGTTTGTTTGAAAAATTGGAAATATTATGTTTAGAGGAAAAAAAAATTATTTGTAAAAATATATTATAATAATATTTTACCAATTTTAACCAAACTTTTGAATGACTAAAAACATACAAATCATGAACTTAGCATTTCAACTGTAATTGCGACTGTGGGCAGTTTGGGTGGTGGCCCAATGGAAAACGAGGTCGTTTCATAATCGCATATCGAACTTTTTTACTTGTTACTACCCCCGTCTCACGAAAGTTTGCATACTTTCATTTTTAGTTTGTCTCATAAAAATTTGCACACTCCCAAAATAGAAATATTACTTTAAATCTCTACCTTTAAAATCTTAACCTCACAATCTCCACTATACATGTTCTATTCATTACACTTTTTCTTAAAAGCCGTGCCCCCAAAAGTACCGCAAATTTTTGGGGGAAAGAGGTAGTACTATATATTGATCGAATTTGTGCTGATTTTGATTTTGGAGCTCTATTTGCAATCATAGATGAAGCTTCTAAATTATGTGTCATTTATTCAGGCCAAATATTAATTAAATAAAAGGTCATTTTTCATTTAAGCCAAAAATAAAAAAGCTATCTAAAATTAATATCTCTAATTTTGATTTATTCCTCCAATTTGATATTATGTTTTTGATAGAAATACCGTGGGGCCTTAGAAAAAGTTTTATGTACGTCTGTCTGACTGTGCAATTCAAGTAATATTACTATTTTTTTTACTGAGCATTATTAATTATTTTATTATACTAAATAATCAATACTATTTAAAAATACTATTTCTCCTCTATAAAACTTGTTCATACTCTGAAATTAATATCATTATCATGCATGCATTGATACCATTATATACATTTATCAATAAATTAGATTTATATCTGAAATCATAATATATAAATATTATAGCATCAATAAATACATGTTATGATATTAGTGAATATATGTAATATTATATTATATTCATATTATAAACAAATTTCATAAAAAAATGACTCATTTAAAAATACACATAAATGATATGGTACAATTTAGTCTAAAAAAAAAAAAACTTCATATAATGTACTCCCTCCGTCCCAGGAGTATTTGCACCCCTGGAATGGCACACGGTTTAAGAAAAATGTATTTCTTAAATAAAGTAGTGGTATATGGGTAAATGTGTGGAAAGTTTTGTGAGTGTGTACGCAAATCGATGTTTCCCTTTTAAATAGTGTGCAAATTGATTTGAGACAAAAAAAAATAAAAAGTGTGCAAATTGGTTAGGGACGGAGGAAGTACATTGTTTCTTTTGATTAATCTTTGTTAAGTTGCAGTACACTACAAATTAATTAAATTAAAGGAGTAGAGCTCCTATAAAATTTGTTCATAATATGAACTTATACAATTATACAAAATCACTAATAAAATTATATGTATTCGTTGATACCTCCGGATTTTGCACTATGAAATATTATCATATTCATAAATAAATATACTAATATTAGTAAATATATATAATAATATCATTAAATATATAATGATATGCTTGTAATAATATAAAATTTATATTATTAAACTTATTCATAAATTTTGCGAAACAGAAAATCAATTGGGAACTATAAGCAACCCTGTATTCGTATATCAATCTGTTGGGCACTGCTCACCAAAGTTTTTGGTGTTAGTATTATATGTTTAATTAATTGTACAATACTTTTATAATTAAATTAAGCGGGCGCTTGACATAAATTTTTTGAGTAGGTATTGTATGAAAGTGGTTCATATCATGAACCACTTTTTAACAAGACAAAAAAAGTAATTTCACAAATATAAACTTTATATCATAAAATAGTTTATATCATAAAAATAGTTTATATAATACTTACCAAATTTTTTTCCAGTGGCAATGAGAATAAGGATACATCTATAGTAATAATAGTAGGTAATGAGAACAAATGAGACAAACAACATTATTTTTCCTCGTAAATAATCTAATCATCACCCCCATTTGATTACCTTCTTCTCATCTTATAATCATCTCCCTCAATCAATTCTCCATACCACAACCAACAACCTTCTGTTTTGTCAACTTTTGTCAAAATTGGAACACAACACTATAATATAACCCATGAACACAAACACTCATTCAACACATGTTAGAGTAAAGAAGTAAAAATAAAATTTCATTCTCATTACCATGGAAGAATTTGAAACAAGCTCCCCCTAAATTTTACACTTTAAAGATTTTTTTTTATAAGAAAAACATTTTATTATGAAAGGGGTGTCCCGATTATAAATTTTTTCCGGCAAAAGATGTGTAATACATATATCCTAACAATCAAGCACTTTTCTTGGTTCTAATAACCAATCATCAAAATTATCGTTTTGAAAACATAAACAATATACCTAAACCAACTCTATATTCTATTCTTAACTTCATCTATAATATTTACAATGTTGAAAGTTTCGCTCTTGAAATAACTTATTCACTCCCTTCCAAATCGTCCATATCACACACATCCACAACCATGTTAATTGATAACCTTCTGCAGTTTTTACCTTTAAAAAGATTGGAATGGTGGAAGTGATCAAATATATTGCTATGTAAAACTAACGAGATATTAAGCCATTGGTAGCATTTATATCACACCATATAAGTATCTTTGTAACCAAGGAGAAGATGATCACCCGTTTCCACTTCGTCATTGCAGATTGTGTAGTCGCTGTTCGAGGAAGAAAGCTGGACACCTCTCATCACGAGATTGTGCTTTGTAGGAATTCGAATATAAAGGACTCTCTATAGCCACCACTTTCATTGAGACTCCTTTGATCCACACCGTGTAGATGTCGTCCTATAAGCTGTTATTGTTCTGTGGAAGTCGTCCTTCTCTGCTTTTCACTTCCACCTGTCTTTGGCTCCTCTTTGTAATGGGAACCTATTGATCAAGTTTGAAAAATAAATAACCATTTTAAATTCTATTAACAACTCCCACCCCACGTTCCACTCCATTTCCACCTATCGTCTACCTTATTACTCATATCTTTAACACTTCCGTCTCTATTAATACAAAGATTGAAGAGTCCCAAAATTTTAATTTTAAGATTATTTTCAGTCCAATTCATCTCTCAGAAAGAAGTTTCTTCCCATTCTCAATCTGTTTAGTCCTATTATGTTTAGATTTTTATTTTTCGTCCTATAAGTTTACAAAAAATGAGTTTTTGGTCCTACAACCTGGAGTTGAAGGTTACCCAACCGATAATGATGATGTGACATGATTTTTTTCCCTAGTTATTATGTATTTAATTATATACAACTTCAAATTGAGTCACATTTTTTTAAAATTCATCAAATTAATTTTTTTTGTTTCTAACTTATTTATATATATTTAAATAATTTTTTAATTCTATAAATTTAATATTTTACACTACTAAAAAATTTAATTTGTTAGTTTTTTTTTTTGTATTTAACTGATAAATCTGAATTTAATGACGTTCTTTCTATTCATCAAATTAATTCATTTTTTAAAATTCATTTTTATAGATATTTCACTAATTTTTTTATTTCTAAATATAATATGCTACACTACAATAAATTTTAATTGCATTCATTTGTATGCATTTAATTATATATAAGTCCAATTCAAATTTGTATACATTTAAACAAATTAGTGAAATATTTATATAAATGAATTAGAAACAAAAATGAATTAATTTGATGAATTTGAAAAAAGAATGCCACTCAATTCGGATTTATATACAATTAAATACATAAAAAAACTAGCAAATTAAATTTTTTCAGTAGTGTAAAATATTAAATTTATAGAATTAAAAAATTACTTAAATATATATATATATATATATATATATATATATATATAAATAAATTAGAAACAAAAAAGAGTTAATTTGATGAATTAAAAAAAACATGACTCAATTTGGAGTTATATATAATTAAATACATAAAAATTAGGAAAAAAATCGTGTCACATCATTATTACCGGTTGGTTAACCTTCAACTCCCAGTTATAGGACTAAAATTTTATTTTTTGAAATTTATAGGATGAAAATAAATAATTTAAAAATAATAAAATTAAAAAAAAAATAAAAAAAAATTAAGAGACAAAAAAACCCTATTTTTCTTTTTTTATCTTCTCGTGACTCCAACTTCTTCATTCACTGGACTAAAAATATTCTTCAACATTTTCATTCTTCAATTAAAGAAAAAATTAATTGTGAGTACAATTAATTAAAAAGTAAGTATCCTGTGTACCAGTTAGACGATGCAACTCAAGTTTATTTTTAAAAAGTTACACAATTATTACTGAAAAATTGCACAAATTATTACTGAAAAGTTACACTATAAAAAATACACTTTTCAGTAATAACATGTGTAACTTTTCAATAGTATTTTGTATAATTAAAAAATGAATTTGAGTTGCACCGTGTAACTGGTACATACAAGACTAATCCTTAATTAAATATATGTTACAACATCATAAAGTTTCATTGTACAATTATATAACTAATTAAGTATATGCTTATATGGTGCAATACCATAAAATTCGGTTGTACAATTACTTAAATATATAGAACACTGGTAAGTCTCTTATGCACCGTACAATTCAATTGTATTTAAAAAAATTATTATTTATTACTGGAAAATTACACTATTAAAAATTTATTAATATATATAACTTTTTAATATTACTTTGTGTACCTTTTTAAAAATAAATTTGAATTGCATTATGCATACAAAATGATCAAAGACATAAAACAATATAATAAAGCTTTGGCAGGTAGGATAGTTATAAAAAAGTGGCGCTTTGGTTTGTAATATAATACTTAATGAGAATAAAAAATATACACAACACTATTTTTATTAAAAATCAATAATTTAGAAATCGGCCTCAGCAGCCTCTTGCCAACCCTATTTCTGTAAAATCGGCAACTTTAGGCATTTTCGAATCTAGGCAGCACTAAATTTGTATTTTTATATATTTTTTAAAATTAAAAATATATTAGACAGACCTAGGCGCTAGACCTTGTTAAAAATACTCCCTCCGTCCCAGACCAATTTGCACACTTTCCATTTTGAGTTGTCCCAAATCAATTTGCACACTACTTAAAAGGGAAACATCGATTTGCGTGCACACTCACAAAATTTTCCACACATTTACCCATACACCACTACTTTATTTAAAAAATACATTTTCCTTAAACCGTGTGCCATCCCAAGGGTGCAAATACCCCTGTGATGGAGGGAGTAATAATTTTACTATTCACCTTCTTATGTTCATCATATCCAATTATTTTTCAATGTGACAACTAACAAATTATTTTTCTTCATATTTTTAAAATTAAAGCAGAACGCTAACTATATAATTATTACTATGAAAGTAAGTTTTACTCAATATATTTTAAAATAAAAAAGAAAATATTTTTTTTAGTCCATTTATTGAAGAATTCAAAGCAACCGCACCTAAAAAAGAGGGAAAAAAAATGCAAAAGTGAAGTAAGGGGGAAGTACTTAACACGTGAATAGGCCCACCTGCATACTTCGTGGCTGCTACTCAGCTTATATATGCTGCATTTATTTATTTAGATAAAATAGATTTTGAAAGAGTACTAGTATTATCTAAAACTTTGTTACACTAGTATTATAATATTTTTATGAAATATTATGATACCAGCGATGTCGATGCATATAAATATATCTATATAAATACATATAATAATATATACATATGTATGTAACGATAAAAATTTGGGACTTATGATCTTTGTCCGTAGGAGAATTTATATTTTAAAGATAGGCATTGTGGGAATATAGCTCATGATAAATTTATCATGAAATTGCTTTAAAGTATTAAATACATGGTTAAGTGTATCAAAATATTCATAAGTATATCAAAAGTTGAGGTCAATATATAAATTTTATTGATCTCAACTTTTGATACACCTGATGAGATTTTTGATACACCTAATTAAATATTTGAAATTTTAAAATTTGTTCATGATAAACCTATCGTGAACTATTTTCATACAATATTTTACCATGATTTAAAACTGATAAAATATTATTATATAGGAAGAAATAATCTTGTATTTGTGGGATTGACTATTTAATCCGTTAAATAAAATACACCCCGAGAGTGTATTTAGATTGAGACGAGATGGATGACCGCAACCCCATATTACATTTTATTAACGTAAATATCCAAATCTCTATTATTTTACTTCCACAAGCTCAAAATAATCACATCCATCATTTTTATCTCATTCAATCTTCTCTTTCTATCCACACTTTTATTTTCTAACCCAATATAATCACATCATTACTTTATTAATTTATCTCATTCAATTTTTTTTTTGTCATACTTGTTGTTTATCATTTTATCTAGTACTATATTTAACTTTCATATTATATTTTTACGTTTTTTTTCTAATTTAATTTTTAATATTATTTACTTATAAGTCAAAATTTTAAACATATTAAATATATAAAGATTCACTATTTTAATAAAAAATAATTTTTTGAAGCGTATTTTTTATTTTTAAAATAAATATGACCAGATACAAAAAGTAATTAATAAATTTTTATATGATGTTTAAAGTACCCATTTTTTATAGACGTTAAAAATTAATTGTTTAAAATTTAATGATTATTTATAATTTAATAAAAAAATTAGCGAAATATAGTACATTAAAAAACTAATGTGTATATATTAATATTATGAACGTATACTTATCATAAAATATTATATTAATTTATGAGAAAATAAAGCAATAAAATAAATCATTATCTACTAACAATAATAAAATACATATTATTTTCTATCACAATAATTCAATTATCATTCCATTAACTAATAATTACAAAATAATAGAACATCAATTTCGATTCGACTTAAAATTCTATTCACCCCATTCCCATTATCCATATTTCTTCCATCACACTTCCTGACCAAACAAACCTAATGAAACTATATATATATATATATATATATATATAGATTCTTTGTATCTAAATTTTCATAGATGGATAAGGTAGGTTGCAACTTGTGTTCAACCACCCAAAATTTGTTTTAATTTCTTGATTTGGATAATGAGTTTCAAGTGCTAATTATCATGATTTTGACAGATATTTGTCTTTAGGCCCCCCTAGCTGTTCTCTTTTGAATTCAAACATTTAAAAGTGTCACGTTCCAACTTTTGTTTATAGAAACATAATTCATTCATTCTTTAATTTGTTTCTGTAAAAATCCCAAAAGATCAGTGAGACAATAAATTTGGTTCCTAAGTCTCACCACGTAATTATATATTATTCAACTCCATAAGTTACTGGCATGCATGCATGCATAATATATTTAGTGTTCATTGTATTTGTTGAGTGGGTCTGAAATCATGTCAACTTTTGTTAGAAATTGGGCCTACATGATGGTAAATGTTTCACTCATTAAATTAGATGTACTTTTGCTCATTTTGTTATTTTCATCCGTCCCACTATATGTTACTCATTTGTTTTTTTTTTTTTTTGAAAATTACTATTCATTTTTTTAATGTTTTTTACATGATTCTCATTATTTTTTCACTTTTTTCCATCACATCACTTATACTTTTTCACTTTTTCCATCACATCATTTATATTTTTCCATTTTTATCTTAATCAGTGTACCCAAAAGTAACGAGCAACTTATACCGGGATGGAGGGAGTATCTACTTTTGAGCAGATTAAGTTAAAATATTTATGCTTTCAAAAGTAGTAATTTTTTTGGTGAATGAGAAATTAATATATGAAATAAATAACTTAAAAGTTATGAAAATTTTAAGAAAAAGAGCATCTCTAATGATGTAATACATTTTATGTTCACATCACTATAATATTACGATTTTAACACATTATATTTGAGATAATTTCACACATTGTTCAGTAATTACAATTGAGTACAATTTTAGTCGTAATTGTGATTAGAGCTGTATCGGTCCATCGGGCTGCAATATTTTTTTGGGCCGAATCGTTTCGAGCCACATATTTCTTAGCTCGTCCCGATTCAAGACGGTCTACTGGGACAAATCGGCTCGATTTTTTTAATTTCTAAATTTTTTAATATATGTTGAACAATTAAAAAATATTAGATTAAGTACATTATAAGTGACGATGTGAAATGAAATAATTTTTAATATATCTCTATTATATTTTTTAATTATGTTGAACTATTTTTACGTAACTTTAATAAAATTATAAACAATGTTCAGATCCTAGTTTACATAACATTTTATGACTATTATTTTAGGTGTTCTATTAAAAGTTAGTCTTTATTTCTATTTTTTGTGACATAATTCGTTTGTGGTTCGTTCAACTCGAGGACCGCTAGAGTTAGATCTTAAATATTAGGGACCACTAAACGAATAAGACCCTAAGGGCAGTCCCAATAAGGACGCATTTTCAGTGGCAAACGGCTAAATGCCACAAATTCCACATCCAACGCAGCCGCAATTTTATCGGCAAAATACCACCTGTGAACAGTGCGTGACAAATTTGCCACGCACTGTTCAATAACGCAAATATTTTTCTTTTTTTTTTCTTTTTTTTATCATTTTATTTATATGATTTATATATTTATTATATTATGTAATGTAATGTATTATATATATTTTAAGTAAGTGAGATATATATTAATATTAAATTTATTTATGATATAATATAATTTAAAAAATTGTTGTATTTTTAAAAAATTTATTATAACTAATAATTGTTGTATAATTTAAAAAATTGTTGTATTTATGATTTATATATTTATTATATTATAAATAATTGTTGTATTCTTAAAAAATTAAAATTGTAACTAATTAAAAGAAATACCAAATTTAAATTTTAAAAAAGTTACAACATAGAAAATAAAATCATAGTGCATAAAAAAAATACAATGCTAAAACACAATAAGAAATACATAAATAAAATACACAAGCATAACTACGCAAATAAAATACAAGTCAAATCTGACCAATACAAATTTTAGTACTCTCCAAGATCATTTCCAGATCCTCCAATATCACCAAAAAATTGTCCAAATGTCTGAGAGTGATTTCCAAATTGAGTTTGACTGGAATTCTTTTGTTCGATTTTTAATTGTTCAATTCGAAACCATTCACGTCTAACCGGGTCAGCAATAGTCGTCAAGTCTTTTTCCATAATTTTAAATTCATACCTTCATTCTTGAATTCTTGCAAATTCATCCATGGCTCTCTGTTGTTGGAGGTTTGATTCAGCCGTTATATCTCCAATTCTTTTATTTGATTCTTCCACAGCTTTCATAGCACGATATGAATCTTCATCTTTTTTTCTTTTCAATTTAGATTTTTTCACCCCCTCTAGTCGCATCTGAGATGATGATCCACCATCAGTATCATCACTTAAGTTGATATCAAATTGAGATATTCCCGGAGAAGAGAAAACGGGAGAATTTGGCATTGATGCATCTGATTGTGATGAAACATTTTTTTTTTGCGTGGTTGACTGTTATTCCCCACATCCACGACATCTTTCACTTTGGTGAACACATGATCAAACTTAAATCATTTTTTATACTTTGGATCAGTCATCAACAGGAGTTTTGCTCTAAACATCTGCATGGTTTATATATAGAAAAAAAGTTAAGACTTTAAAGATATTACTTATAAAGAAAAGAAGAATATAAACTCGTTTGAAGCACCACTCGGATTCTCCCGTTCAACTTGCGCAATGCATCCATTCAATGACTTAACTGCAGCTTTGATAACATTAAAACGATCCCTCAATGACCTAGCATTCCGATCTACACAGATGGCCTCTGATCGAGTGGAATTATAGTTGGCTTCTATACGTGACCAAAATATATTTCCCATTTGATTTTTTCCTACAATTGGATCTTGAGAGATTTCAACATATATATTACAAAGGTGAATATCTTCCTCTAAAGAATAAGAAGAAGTTCGACAGTTCGACATTGAAAATTTGTTAAGAAAGAAATGAGAAATAAGACACGAAAATAAAATGAGATACGAAATTGAAATTGAAATGAGATAGTTACTCCAAGGAGTATTTATAGAATGGATTGTACTTTTTTACACACTACTACTCTTCAGATTAAATCTACGGTGGAGATTAAAAGATCAAATTCGTTATCA